>CAMZMU010000062.1:23296731-23381189 GCA_947311845.1 Poa pratensis
GGCACTTGTAGGGCACGTCGTTGAACATGGTCATGGACTGTGGCGTTGTACTGGAGAGCGCAGAGAAATTCGAGGTAGTGGTCGGGGCCAAAGTCATAGACCAGGCCCGGGTTCATGGAGCGGCTAGGCCAGACGTGACCGGCACCATAGTTGAAGGGCCCCGCTGGCGCCATGGACGAGTTGAGGATGGATTCGCCCTTGTTGTCCACGTCGATTGCCGTCGTCATCATCGCTGACCTGATCGCAGCGGGGCTCCAGTCCGGGTGTAGTGCCTTGATGAGTCCCGCGATGCCGGACACGTGCGGGCACGACATGGACGTCCCAGACATGACCGTGTAGGCAACACGACGATCGTCCATGTCGAGCTCCGTGGGCGCCATGGCACGCGTGTACGCGCGATCACGCTCACCCCTGGCGCCGTGATGTCCGGCTTCAGGATCTCTGGGTTGACGGGGCTGGGCCCCTGTGATGAGAAGGCGGCCATGAACGGTGATGGCTTCGTAAACAGGGTTGTCGCCGGCTTCCCAACGTACCCGGCAGGAGACCTTCATCGACATCAAGAAACAAAGTCAGCCACAAGCAAGGAAGAATTAATGTATTACAACATATATAAGTTCTGTCAATGGTTTGCTTGGCTTACTTGTGGACTTGAGGTAGGAGTATAGGAGTAGGCCGTCGCGGTACTTGATGTGCGTTGCCGGGAGCAAGTGGGCATCGGCGATAACCTCGTTGCCAGAGCTGGCGTCGTTGGCGAGCACCATCCCAACGCCACCGGCTTGGAGCACCACCAAACCCTTCGCCATACGGGCAGTTGTCCCTCGCAGGCACACCACGATCTTCCCCTTCACCTTGTTCGGGTCCAGAGACCCCGGCAAGCAAATCTGCCTGCACTTGCACATACATTCATCATCATCAATGTACCATTAATAATCGTTCATGCATATGATTTTTACACTGACTAGTCGCCGTGCAGATGAATAGCTTTATAGAGAGATTGAAACGTACGCCTCATCTTGTGATCTGCTGCCGCTGCGGCATGAGCGGAATCGATCAAGGGGTAAAATTTCTTCCCCTTGAGCACCTTCTCCGAAAGGCTCTGTCCCTGCACAGATTGAAGCAGTATGAGAAACTATATTTAATCTAGTTGAACTGAAGTTAGGAAGAAACATGCCTTAATCCGCGTGCCGTGAAGATGACGTAAGCCGGAAACTCCCGGTCCATGGTGCTGGCACCAACATTGAAGATCCAGGGCGCGACGTTGGAGATGGAGCTGGGCTTGGGTCCGAGTTTCCCGCAGAGCCGACGACTGTGATGCCGTGGCGGATGGCATGGAAAGACCCGATGGAGATGGCATCCTCGAAGTAGTCATAGGCCTCGCCGTCATTGCCGAGGGATACAGAGAATGTGCACGCCATCGTGGATGGCGGCGTCGAATCCAGCGAGGATGTCCGCCTCAAAGCATGAGCTGTCGTTCACAGGCTTGAAGCACACGCGGTAGGCGGCCACTCGCGACCGTGGCGAACCACCCGTAGCCGTGCCGTTGCCGAAGCCCAACATGCTCGCGCCGGGCACCGGTGAGCCTCCGGCCGTGGACAGCGTGTGGGTGCCGTGTCCCTCGCTGTCTCGTGGAGTGTTGAACTCGGGAGCTTTGGTGTCCAATCCCTCCGATGCGTAACCCTTGTTGAAGTAGCGCGCCCGATCAGCTTCCTGCATGCTCGCTATGTTTGTAAGGAAATTATTCGTGTGTATTCTCATGCCTAAAGACAATGCTATTGTGCTTCTGCGTATATTTGAGAATCATTGGTGATACTAGGGGTCTATGCGCGGGCTTGCCGCGCCGTGGATTAGACTTTTTTTCGAATTTGTATTTGGGTTTGGATGTTGAAATATGATTGCTTCTTCCCAGTATAAATGTAGGGTAATTTGAATTTTAGAAAGTTTGCGTGTAATTTGAAATTTTCAAGTTTTGTAATCATTTTGGAAAGGTTGGAAAGTGTATGTAATAGTTATTTTGGTTGTTGCGTGAATGTTAAATTTGGTTTGATTTGAATTTGAAATGAGTTTTGAAAGATGCAAAAGTTTTGGAAATAAGGAAAAGAAAATAGAAAGGGGGAGAAAAGATTATTTTGATTGTTACGTTGTTTGAATTTTTAGAACTTGTTTGTTCATCTAATTTTTTTTTGGTTTGTATTATTTAAAATTGTTTAAAATTTGTATGGATATTTTTTTTTCTTTTTTAAATGAACAAAAGTGTGAACATTTTTAAATTATTGGTTTACATTACGTAGTTTACCGTACTGAACTTCATATACCCACGTCGCCGCCTATCGTGGCAGAATTTTCTTCGGATTCTTCTGCCGTGGTTGCTTCCTCACTCGTAACACCTCCTTCTATCGTGGCAGAATTTTTTTCCGATTTTTTCTGCCGTGGCAGAAAAATTATGGATATAATTTGAACTTTTTTTTAAAAAAAATGGCTTGCATTATGTAGACTTTTCCGCAAAAGTATTATGTAGACTTTTTCCCAAAATTACATGGATGTACTTTGGACTTAAAAAAATTCCTAAATTTTTTGGTTTGTATTATTTAAAATTGTTTAAAAATTCGTATGGATAGTTTGTTTTTTTTTCCTTTTTTTAAATGAACAAAAAGTGCGAACATTTTTAAACTATTGGTTTACATTACGTAGTTTACGATACCGAATCTCATATACTCACGTCACCGCGTGTCATGGCAGAATTTTCTTCGGATTCTTCTGCTGCGGTTGCTTCTCACCGTAACACCTCCTTCTACCGTGGCAGAATTTTCTTCCGATTCCTCTGCCGTGGCAGAAAAATTATGGATATAATTTGAATTTTTTTAAAAATGGCTTGCATTATGTAGACTTTTCCCCAAAAGCATTATGTAGACTTTTTCCCAAAATTGCATTGCCGCACCGTGGATTTGAATTTATTTAGTTTTTTTGAGGGGCTAAAATTGAAGGAAAAATATTCGGAATTGTGAAGCATGTAAATGTGGAATTTGAATTGAAATGATCAAATGGACTTTAGAAACTGAGCAATTTGAAATTCACGTTGGTATTATCTTTTTATTTTGCTTAAATAATACCCCATATACCTGTGTTTTTTTTAGACAGATGAGTTCAAGAAATTGTAATTTAGAGAAATTTGTCTGAACTGATTTGTGATTAAATTTGGGAATTTGAATTATTTAATCATAAGTTTGTTAGAAGTGAAAAATTGCCTAGGTTGTCGTAAAATTATGGAATTCAAAAATTGCATAGGCTGAGAAATTGTTTAAATTATTGGAATGGTCAATTTGGGGAGCTGTACACATTTGAATTGTTTTCATGGATTTAAAATTATTGGTTCACATTTTTTTCCCTAAATTATATGAATTATTCGGGATATTTTTTTCGTAGAAAATTGTTTGACACTACTTAGATTTTCTTGCAAAATTATATGAATAATTTGGGATTTTTTTTTTGCAAAAAAGAAAAAAAAAACTGACAGGTGGACCCCTGTGACGTCGTGCTGACGTCATAAGGGGAGTGGATCTGGCCGTGCCGGCCGCGGCGGAGCCGACGTCGCCGGCGGCGCTCCGGCGCATCCCAGGACGCGCGGCTGGTCGCGTCGGGAGCGCCTCGTCGCGGGGAGCCAGGAGGTAGCGGCGCCGCGTCGATTTGGTCGCCGGAGCGGCCGCGCCGTCGCGGGGACGCGGCGGAGGTCGGCGGGTACGGCGGCGGCGTCTCCGGCGTCTCCGGCGCGGCCGGGGCGCCCGGGACACGATCTGAGGCGAGGGAGTAGAGGGCTCGCCGGCGGACCTCCTGGTGGGCTCGGATGGGTCCGGGAAGCAGCACGACGGCGGCGATGCGCGGCGGCGCCGGCGGCGACCCGCGGGACGGCGCGGGAGAGAGAGAGAGGGTGGGGGTGTTTCGGCTATTTTGCAAAGAAGTCCTTGGGGTTTTCGCATTTTGCGGTCAGGTCCTTACGCGGGGGGGTTTTTCGCAAAGTGCGGATCACCGGCTGGAACGGGGTGACCGGCCGGGTACCGGAGACGCGTGGCAGCGCCTGATTGGAAGAAAATCTCCCAGCTACAGTACGCGCGCGGGGAGGGCGACGTGGGTTGATCTGGGCAGTCCGTCCGTGGATCGGACGGCCAGGGAAATCCAGCGACGTGGACGAATGACAGGAGGAGGATCCTTCGCCCTTTTATATAGTGTAATATAATTACTCCCTTTTCACTTCATGCCTACAGACAATGCTATGTGCTTCTGCGTATATTTGAGAATCATTGGTGATATATAATTACTCCCTTTTCACTTCGAAGCCAGTAAGCTAATCTAACAAAATAAGATTAAAACCAGGAACATATCTGTCTGAAAACGCTTAGATGAAACTTTTTAGTATTGCCTTTCTATACTTAGAGGCAGGCGGGCACTAGTCACTACTCTTCTAAATTTAAATTCAGTTTTCAGTGTGTGCCACGAAACTACATTTGATAAATAACAGATGATCCAGATGGATATTCCATGCCTCCATCGAAACACCCATCATCTGAATTAACTTCACCACAGCTAATTTCCTTTGCAAGTGCAAGAAGAACGAGGATTTTGAACAAGATTACAGTCCAAAGCCAGTGACAGAGTGACTACATCCTACTATTTTGTATCGGAAAATTGATTCTAAAACTTATTTTTTGTTCTTCTATGCTAAACATACAAGACTATTTCAGCGTACTTATTACAGTAGATGTTTTTCAGATAAAGGTATGAGGCTTTCTTTTTCTTTTTTTTGCTGCCTTACTATTTTCTTGAAGCCTACAGTTGGAGCCTGGGGACACTATCAGTCGGTATTGTGTTACTGACGAGTGGGCCAGGTACTCAGGATGAACATCATGCAGTCAAAGCATGCACTCTATCCATCATTGCCACTAGTATATCATATGCATCAGTTAGTGGTGGTCTCAATCTCCCACAGCCCATCGATGCATTGTAGCGGTCTCAGTTCTAGTGCTACATTACGCAAAAGCACATCAACTTTTAGCATCAAATGGATCTAACGAATATGTCCTGATGTACACGCTCTAGCAAATGATCTGAAAGAGACATGCATTTCTCGCAATAAACATATTTCTTTGACTAATTAGGAGAACAATGTATGCATGGCATATATAACTTCGGGTGAGTTCTTTATGTTACCCGTTGCAGTGGAAGGTATCATCTTGGCCTTTCTCGCAAGTTCCTTTCCAATTCTTTGGGACTGGTCCCAGCCCATGATCCCGAAAGCTCTCTGATTCCGGCCACACACCTTCACATGGAAGAAAGTACATATCAGCATCATGGTTGAAATCCAACTAAATAAGAACGAGAGAGTCAAAGGAAAAATAAAAAACACTAAATCAGTGTACCATTGTCAACCAAAAGATTTTAATCGCCTGTTTGGATCGCTAATTCAAAACCATACAATTTTCTAATTCAGAAGCAACACTTATTCAGAGCCATAAATTCTTTCATATCTTCAAGGAGGATAGGGAAATTCTAACATAACAACAAATGGCATTGAAACCTAGTGGATTTCCTCTGTGAGACCATGGCCAATGCTTTGGCTGCATCTGAGTTGTCATGACCATGTCGAGAAAACTAAGTTGGAATGTAGGGCCAGGAGCAGGATAGCATCTAGCATGGGTTGCATGAACAGACAGGAAGCCACTACGGAATGATTGGGAGTAGGAAAAGATCAACAGCACTACCATCAGCTGACTTCCTGTATGCATGTTTCCTAAGCATTTGGAGGATGTGCAAAATAGATTGTTGAACCAAGTTATGTTAAGTTTAGGTAAGTTTTTTTTTTTTTAAGTTTAGGTAAGTTAGCAATAACACATACGTTATGTTTAGGAGTGGCTAATAATTTGTTTGTTGACCAGCATGGTCGAACCGAAAGCTCTGCACATATTTATGGTTGAGTATCGACGCTGGGATACTGTAAATTAAGTTAACAATGCGCACGAATGACTTAGGCCTCAGTCAGCATGAATCACATAACATATTCAAACGTGCGGAACCTCTTTCTTAGCCACAACTCTATTTGCAACTGAATAAAATCTTAGTTGCAATCCAACTTCCAACTCACAGGTGCACAAATACGATAAAATTCCGATGGTGTAGAACTTAACTGGCCGTGATGAGATCTAATTTCAGCTAACTAAGAATCAGCAATTCCGTACATACACCTAGATGTGGGATCATATATTCATCGATTTGAGAAAGAAAAAAGAATTGCACAGCTTAGGCCCCCATGAACCTTTTTCATGCTCACCGAAAGAAGTCAGCATATACTGGTTTGCGGCTAATATAGAGTATGTACTATTCAAAATATTTGTGGCCACCTTAAGTCATCCAGATTATATGTAATCGTATGGTAAGTACCGGTGTCGATATTGCCGATGATGACACCCTCGCCGAACTTAGCCTTCCGCCAGGACGCTCCACGCGGGACACCACCTGGACCGGCTAGCCCGAGGAACTGCCATGACCGCGTCGTGTGCAGCTTGTACGCTTTGTTACGGAACCGACACCACCTCAGGCAACCCTGCAGAATAGATCACGACGAGAAGCCGTTAATCTGAGACATTCTCGGGAAGAAAACAAAGGCACGAAGCTGCGGGGTAGAGTCTCACTTGCGATCTCGGCAGCTTCCTCCGCGTCGAGGTTGGCGGCGAAGCCGTTGATGTGCTTAGTGTATGAGTAGAATATCGCCGCCTGCGCCTTATCCTTGCTACATTGTGAGAGCGGGAAAAAAAATATTACGATCATTTACACGAACGATCTCCCGAATCAATCAAGAAACCTAGCTTCTACGTAATTAAAGAGACAGCAGGGTTCGCTTGCTTACTCTCCGAGGACAGTGGCGAGGAGCTCATAGTGCGAGGTGGTGGCTTTGTCTTGGAGCGTCGCCAGATCGACGGCGGAGAGGTCGTGAAGCTTTGATCCGTGCGCGTGCTCGCCGAGATACACGACGTAGGACCGCTTCTCAGCGGCGGCGGGCTGGACGAGAAAGAGCGCGCAAAGGAGGAAGGCGACGGCGAGAGAAGCCGTGGATCTCACGACGTTGGCCTTCGCGCCAACCATGAATCGATCCTGTTTCTCGCTCGCGATCTCCTGCGGGATTCTGGTAGAGGAGGTGATGGAGGTGGGACGCGTATTTATAAGCAAGATAGTTGCGGCGGGTTTAGTCCATAAGCAGATTTATAAGCGAGATAGTTGCGGCGGATTTAAACAGTTGCTGCTGCATGCGCCGGCGTAAACGGCGCGGAGACTGTTTAAATCCTTGGATCTGATGGGAGTTAGTTACCGGCCGACGAGTATGAACGGATCAACAGGATATACCTCGTTCCCTTGGAAAAACAAATTGAGGTAGCCTCGTATCGTAGAGGATCAAAAATTTGGTGTGCTCCGATATCTCACATTTGAATAACTGGGATAAGCCATATGTATTTTTATTTATTTATAAAAAGCATAAGCAATATGTGGTGGCTTAGCATGACTGTAGCTAGCAAATTCTTAGCTTACTTGGTTTGCCTCATCTCTTGGGGGCATGATATGTAGCTATATATAGACGTTGTTGTCATTATATTGGCAGACATGTACTTAGTATGAATTAGCAGACATGGGTTATCAACTTTCTAGGACATATAATTACAATGATACTAAACTGAGATTTGTTAGGAACAACTGTTTTGTTTCTCTCTCCACACCAACATGAGTTAACTCCATGCAATGCAATCTTGATGAAAACACCACAATAAACGCATGAGTAATGCCCGAGCAAAATCTTAAGTTGTTTTAATATTATGCATATAGTTTCAATCCTCTGTTCATTAGGTTTTCTTGCCAATTTTTCGACCGTTGTGATAATTGCCGTTATAAAAATTTAACCCGGTATCACCGTTATGATGAAATATTTTTATTGTAAACATAAAAGGACCGTGCTACTAAGGGCACGTGCCCCAGATTAACCTTCCGTGGGCACGGATTGAATAGGGTATGTAAGCCATGCATGCATGCAGCCTCCACGTGGATGCTTTTTGGTTTTCAAACTTCAAATGATTTATCTCTTAAACCGTAAATTAAAATTGAGATCCGTTCACGGTTGGCTTTGTCACGACGAGATCTTCAAAACTAGATCTCATCTTAATATGTTTTGACAACTTTTTTTCCTGACCATAGTTGCCAGATTATACTCACTTAGTCACCAGGTATTAATAAGTTGGTTACCGGCTTAAAAGAAAATGGTTGCTACCTCTTTGAACTTCTCTATTCACTGATTCAAACCTTTGTTGACGATGATTTTAAATTTTACGCGTTTAGAGTGAATCAAATACTCACAATCTGAACATGTAAATCATGGTTTTGACAAAAAAATATGTAAAAGTTATCTGGTAACCATGAATTATTTGGATGGTAACCGTTAACCATTAATACGGCAACTACAGTATTATAGCCTAGCAACTGACGATGAAAAAAAAGTTTGTCAAAACATATTAAGATGGAATCTTATTTTAAAGTACTCGCCGAAACGAACCTAACGGTGAAAACGGATTGTCAAATGGATTAACGGTTTAAGAGATAATTTATTTAGAAATTTCAGACTAAGAAAAGATTTTCTGCATACATATACGCATGTCCTCTGCATGCGCCGGATAGAATCACTTCCCTCGGGCACGTCCCCTTGTTAGATTAATCGAACATAAAATGAACGAGTCTAGGGGATTGCCCTTATTGTCGGGTCAAATTACCTGCAAAGTGCCGATGTTATGGACTAACAGTCAGAAACTGAAAAGATGCCAACATACACGAAGCTGCTGCCCTAGCCTCGACTTGATGGATCTAGGTAGTTGCACGTACAGAATATCGGAAAGGCGTATGACGCTTCAACTGGCATTGTTCCGAAAAGGGAAAGATGGCCCCGACCTATGCATGAATCGATGTAGACAGACTTATTTAGTGCTTAGTTTCAGAATTCAGAGTTTGTAGATCAAGGGTGACAAAGGGTGTACATGAAAATAACCCGCGTAAAAACAAAAAACACATGAAAACACGAGGAGATTTTCCACGATGGCTGAGGGATGAAGAATCACATGAATGCATGCCACCCCAACTAGCCACAAGCGCAAGGAAAATGAGGACGAGAAACCCTAACTCTTAGCCGATTGTTGGCTTCGTTAATTCAAAGCCGGGATCTTCTCGAGCCTTCCATCTAAAAAGAAATGGTAAACGGGCGATGTAATCTCTCTACAACGCAAAAAATGGTGCAACTCCCAAAATTTGAGTCGACGTGACGGTTTCTATTCCGCGACGCCAGCGTGGTACACGCACGAAACACAAAGCGTTATGCACGAGCCGTCGGATCACGATCGCGCGGCCGAAAATCGTGACCTCGTTGAACGTTACAGTGATGTTTTTTTTCGAGAATAACGGGGGGGGGGGGGGGGGGGGGGGATTTTTTTCTCCACCGCTTGTTATTATTACTCGAGCCGACCCTTCAACATGGGTCCAATGGTTACAAAGTTGCAGCAAACATCATGTGGGGGGGGGGGGGGGGGGGGGGGGAGTACACGACTAGCAAGTCAAGAAGAAGCACAAAGTAAGAGGAAGCTACGAAGGGCATTAGAGGAGCCCCTGTCATCAGCTCGCAGCCGGTGCAACCACACAGCTAGGTCGTCGGACGCGCGACGAAGAACATCCAGGGCAGAGCATGTTTTGTTGTTGAAGACGACGTCGTTTCTGGCCTTCCAGAGCTGCGAGAGGACGGCGGCAGAGCACAGCTCCCATGCCGCCGGTTTGCCGCGATCGGAGCGACGAGGTCCCAGACGGAGGTGCTGTCCGAGATGATACAGCCGAGGCGTCTCCAAGTTGCCCGAGCGACGGCACAATCGAAGAGCAAGTGGGGAGTAGTCACGAGAGCAGAGGGAGGTGCCGAGACGTTACGGTGATGTTACTAGTTGAATTGATAGAAATTGGGGATAGATAATTAAGCTCTCGAATTCTTCCAAACGATTGTCCATACTACTTGTCTCTGTTACTGTTAGTAGAAGAAGATTGTCCATACTACCATCAAATGACATGCACGGAGAAGAGGATGGATCTCTCTTACTCCCTCCGTGTAACTACATGGACATCGACCTTTTCTTAGCTCGTGTTCTCTCCCTGTTCTATTTTCATGGCGGATCTAGTGCATGCCACCACTTATCTGGTGGACATAAATAGCACTCAGCTGACAACGGCGCGCGATCGTTGGGCGTCTAATCTTTTTGGGCAAAACTGTCCAATTAATCCTCGTTCCCTCACACGATCGATTACTTGCATATTCTCGAGACCACAAGATTATTGACGCGCGCATCCAATTGCAAGCGCCCAAGGCACGTCAATTTTGTTCTTGTTGTGTTCGATTTACAATGTCTCTATCGATCGTTCGCATACAGCCCATAAGAATCAATCACCGGATTTTAGCATTTGGTTATCTTTTCTCTTTGCTAATTTGTTCCTTGTTCATCAATGCATCACATACATGCATGCAGCCCATGACGATCGAGCATGGCGGAGTCTACTTCTTGATCAATCGCCATTGTTATTGACGCGACAAGCGGCTTGTTCCACGTCGATGTGTTTCATCTTCTTGTAGTATAGGAAGAGGGACCTGATCTGATTCAGTATGATGCATAAGCGCTCCAAATCCTGCGAGCCGTCCAGACAGATGGACGAGCAGCGCGCTGGCATCCATGGGGTCACAGCCTCCGACGACTCGATCACGGCCAAAGCGGCGGCGGCGTCTTCCTCGGCGACGGCGCAGTGCTCTACGGTGACGGTGTACCTCACCAAGATCAATGGCGTCCAGCACCTCGTCACCGTCGTCTGGCACAAGAGCATCATCAACCAGTCCTTCACCATCTCCATCGACCGCCCCGGTGACGGCAGCGGCAGCGGCAGCGACGAGGAGACGGTCAGCCTCAAGGTAGAGCTGAAGCCGTGGCCGTTCTGGAGCAAGAAGGGCCTCAAGAGCCTCTTTCTCGACGGCCACCGCCTCGACGTCTTTTGGGACCTCCGGTCGGCCAAGTTCGCGTCAGCAGCCCGGAGCCCGCTTGCGGGTACTACGTGGCGCTGGTGAGCCAGGACGAGGTCGTGCTCACGCTCGGCGACCTCAAAAAGGACGCGTACAAGCGGAGCAAGTGCCGGCCAACGTTGGAGGAGGCCATGCCGGTGAGCCGCCGCGAGGTCGTCCTCGGTAGGCGCAGCTTCGCGGCACGGGCGTGGCTGGACGCCGGGAAGCCAAACCACGATATCATCATCGAGAGCACGCTGGCCGGTCCCAGGGAGCCGGAGATGTCGATCGCGGTGGACGGCCGCGTGCTGGTGCAGGTCAAGAACCTGCAGTGGAAGTTCCGGGGCAACGAGACGGTGCTCGTGGAGCAGGCGCCGGTGCAGGTGCTCTGGGACGTGCACGACTGGATCTTCGCCGGGCCGGGAGCGCAGGCCGTCTTCATCTTCAAGCCAGGTGCTCCACCGGAGATCGACGCCAGCACCGCCGGGTGGGACCTCGGAACGGACAATTATGGTGACCCGGCCGATTATAGCTTCTTTCTTCATGCATGGAAGACGGAGTGAGGATGGGACATTCAACTTACTGTTTTCTGTAAAAACGACATCGCTCCGTATGAAATTGATAGATTTTTCAACGAGAACTTCTGATCACTAGTATCATCACGGGATGAATGAGATATGCTAAGAACATTTCATGGTGGTTTTCAGGCAAAGCAGAACAATGTGTTTCCCATATCGATAATTTCCTTGCAGCTAGAGGTTACACTACGCCATCGGAAAGAATTTCAAATCAAACATCCAGATGACATGGTTAAATGGGGGATACATAATAGATACCAACACTCCAACAGGACAAACAAAAGGTATCAGCATCATATTCATAACAATGGTGTCACGTTTCTTACACCCAGTGCCAGTTTTCCATCAGGAAAGATATGTGATACTCAAAAGAAAGGATTTTTATTCTAGAACAAATAATAACGGTGCCACTATAGCAAACTAAATATCTAGTTGGCATCCCACTCTGGTTACCTGTCAGGTGAACCATTTCCTCCATCAGTAGACAGATCCTCTGACCTCAAATGCCCGGTCATGGTAACAAAATTAGAAGAAGAAAAAGGTTGCCAGTATCCAGGCTTTGATCACTCCATCACAGCAACACCGCCTGCTGTCTTTATCTTGGCTATGATCGCCTCTGCTTCCTCCTTCGTGAGAGACTGCTTCAGAATGACAGGGGCCTTCTCCACAAGCTCCTTCGCGTCCTTCAGCCCCAAATCTGTAAATGTTCTGATCTCCTTGATAATCTTGATCTTGGCAGCAGCCTCGAATTTCTCCAGCTTGACATCAAATACTGTCTTCTCGGCCTTCTTCTCTTCAGACTTCGTGGCACCAGCGCCAGCACCACCTTGAGAACCTACACTGAAACCCTGGCCAGAAAGTGCCTGTGGTGCTGGCTGGTTCAGTCTGAGAAGGAGAGCTGGGGCGATCTGTTTGATCTCCTCTGGAGGGAGAGCAGCAATGCGGTCAGCTAGACCCACAACTTTCTCTGATGGTGGTGGCATAGGACCATACGGGTCATAAACGTCAGGATATTTGTATCTCTTAGCACCAGTATCTTTTGCAGGTTCGGTGCTGTACAGCCGAGCCGAAACGACTGAAAGTCGACTCGTGGATGATGATCTTGAAGAACATAGTCGTCTTGCTATGGTAGACAGACTCATCCTACTGTCAGCTCCGTGAGTTGGCACACAAATACAGCCAGGGAAGGAGAAGATTATCTGCCCTGCACAAGAGTAGAAAAGATTTAACACTAATAGGATGCCCTGAAAATTTCCTGCATGACTAAATGCATTTCTTGGGTGACTAAATGCATTTTTTGAATCAATAAATAAACTCTAGGACACAGGAAGCACATGTGACATGTTTCAAATAAGAGCAACAAAAAGAAAGTGGACAAGTCATGGTAACTATCTAGGTTTAGAAGGTAAAATCACAACGATTCAGAGGAATGGAATATTGAACTTGGAACTAAATGCACGTCGACTCAGCTGCCAGAAGAGACAGATTTTTCCCCCAAACTTTTTGAGGTTGTCCAAAGAAGCGCTTTAATTTAGCTTTCCTAGTTCCAAAATGCCGGGTGGCAATAGACAAGGGAGAGCAACATAAGTTCCTCTATTCGATGAGAAATAGCTCAAATCCTTCAAACAAGAACTCCCCTAAGCGGGCAGTCTCCTATCTATTAGCTGAAACATTACAGCTCATCCACTATAATGCTTTAATCGTCACATCAATCTCACCAAGCCAACATGCCAATCCCTCTACTACTCAAATGCATCGGAACAACACCGGGGCAGAGAGCAACACATGCCCCCTCTATGCAACCCTAAGACCTAATAAAACCCTTACCATGGCAAGGCACAGGAAATCCATACGCAGTGGGAGGGTACACCTCACAAAAAAACCACCTGAACTAAAACTTCACCGGGGTCAATCATCGCATCGATCTCACAGTCCAAGAGTCTCCATCAGTTAGCCCAGGGACGAACCTAACGAGAATGTTGGAAAGAAAACTTCTTTTGGTATTGCTACTCCACCACGCAGAAAACAAGCCCGCAACAAACGGAATGGACTGATACCCCACCACGCGGATGTTGGCGGCGGATCTCCGACTGGAGCTCGCGGCGCGGGCGGCAGGCCGGGGGAGAGGAGGACTCGGAGGGTGGTCAGAGGGAGAAGGGGAGAGAGAGCTCACCGCGGCGGCGGCCGGAGAAGCGGCACGAGATCTGCCTAGCGGCGGAGACGAAGAGGTCCCTGGCGGCTGATCCTGGCGTTCGCCTGGGAGGAACTGAGAGCGGAGGGAGAAGAACCGGGGGTGGTGTCGCTTGTTGGGCTTTCACAGCGTGGGCTCGTACTGCGCTTTTGGGCCCTGGCGGCATAAAGAGCGAAAATTGCAGGTAACACCACACTTTGTGTACTGCGCTTTTGGGCCCTGGAGTAGCTTATTATTGTCTAAACAAAATCTTGTGTGCACAAAGCATAGAAATATAAACTCTTATGAGTCCTCTTCAAAAAAAAAAAAAAAACTCGCACGTATTTTTCTCTAATCAGTATCATCTAGCCCAAATAAACAGGTTAATCTTGTTCTGGGTAATTTCTTTGCAGCTAAAGGTTGCCCCTATCTCGTTGTGTGTAAGTATAGCATAAAATGGTCTAACAAAACTGGTCTAACAGAATTATCTCGGGACATGCCTTCATCTCTCTTCTAATTTTTTGTAATAAGCTCGACCAACAATTCCATGCATGTCCCAGATCATCTAGAGTTTCATAATCATAAGACTACTTGTAATAACAACTGTGCTGCATGCAGATAGCTGCAGGGGCTGGTGCCGGTGGTGGCGGTGACGGTGGCGTGCCTGCTGCAGTGCGGCGACAGGGACTTTACGGGCCCAATTCGGGCTCGGCCGGGCGGTGAGGGCCTGTTGTGTCCCTGATGCTGCATCCGGTCGGCTACCGCCGTGGGCGGTGGAGGTCGATCCCTCCCGCGTGCTACTGTTCTGCCACCACTAGCCGGAGCTCCTTCCTCTCGGTCTTTCCGGCCTCGCAATATGGATTACGGTGAGACGGCAGTGGTGACTTGAAGACCGTGGTGGCGTGTGCTGGTGGGTGACGAGCTTGGTGGAGCGCTACGGAGCGTCCGGGGGTCTGGTTTTTTGGGGGTCGGGGAGAAATCTCGGTCGTCTCGACACCGACGTGCTGACGCCTGCGGGGTGTCGTCGTCCTTCCTGAAGGGCGTCAGATATACCTCTTCCCCAACCCCCGTGGCCTACCGGGGGAAACCCTAGGACGCGCTTTAGGGGTAACCCTAGGGCTGATTCGGGCAGCAGCGTCGTCGTCGTCGCCCACCTTCTTGGAGGGGCTGCTTGGTATGCGACGCTTCGGAGTGCTAGAAGCGTGGTGGAACTTCTCTGGAGGGCGCAGCGGTTGCGAGTCATCTCTGTTTTTGTCGAACCGTCGTTGTCGGCGTTCTTTTCTTTTATGTTTTCTTTCCCTTTTCTTTTGGGCTTGCATTGTGCTGTTTTGCCCCAGTAGTGGTATCGTCTTTGTATGGGTTGGTTTCTATATTAATATAGCGGGACGAAAGCCTATTTCGAGGTAGATAGCTGCAGGCCTCGCAAACTCATTATTGACTGTGTTAACTTAAATTGCAATGTGTGCCAAGATGTGATTTGGTGTATTGAATCCGGAAAGGTATATGAGGCTTATAGAAAGCTAAATCTGGTGGACAACTCTTACCTCATCTCACTTTAAGTATGAACAATCAACTGCTCAAATGAGAGTGGCATTAACATATTTGTTTTCACTCGATAGTCGATACTTCCCTAGATGGAAGGCAAAACTGTAAACAGCAAGTAAGCCTTCAATTCTTGTAAACAGCTGAACCAAGTACACAAATGAATAGCACAACATACAATCTTTTCATGTGTGAATCTGACAATGTCAATATCTTTAGAAAATTGTTAGCACTAGTTGGAAAATAGTTTGTTTGTGCTAAAGACAAACATATATATGAAGAAAGAACAAAACTTCCAATTCTCAACATATTCCAATGAAATCAGAGAAAACTCTGCCTTCCCGTGGGCAGTGACCCACTAATATACTGCTTCAACATAGTGAAGCCTCTTGAACCAAAAAATAAATGATTATGGGGGTGTGTTTAGTAGCACTAGCATGTTCAGCTTGGCAGTGTGCCATCCGTTTCACTGATTTTCAGGATAAGTAGAAATTAGAAATACTCTCAAAGTTCCAAAGTACGTGCACATTCCTTACATGGTTAATAAGCTCGATCAACAATTACCAGAACAAAGTATGCATGTCCCAGATCATCTAGAGTTTAATAATCTTAACACTGCTAATATGGAGTATAATAATTGTGCTGCCTGTAGATAGATGCAGCAACTACTATTACTAATTGTCTCAAATCTTCTTGGAAATTAACTGAAGTTAAGCAAGTCATAACCAGCACCAGGTAGAACTGCCGCTCGTTTCAGGGATCTGCTACCGCCTGCAGCTTCACGCCGCTGTCGACGACCTCGTGGTGGTGGTTCTTGCACACCAAGTACACCACCGGCTGCGCCGCCAGCGTCATAACCACCACCGCCCCCAAAAACACGGCCATGGCCGTCCCCGCGGCCACCTGGAACCACCATCCGAGGCCTCGCGCTCCTTCAGACGTCAGCGCCCACAGCAAAGACACCTGCAGAGCCACGAAGGAGGTGTCGAGCGGGACGAAGATAGTTGCCGCCGCCCAGAAATTCCCTGCCAGGAGCGCGAGGCTCCTGCGCAGGTGGCTGATACGGTTGCCGCGCTCGAGTACTGTCACCACGCAGGCGATGTGTAGCACCACGGAGGCGTACGCCGCGCCGGCGAGGCACGCGGCGCCGCCGATTACCCGCTGCGGGAGCGCGACGACCTCGTTGGAAGAGTGTAGGGGCAGGAACACGGGGAAGGTGGCGAGGGACAAGATGGTGTACGATATGGCAAGAGGGGTCACGTGGAGGACCATGCCGCCGAGCCGCGGGAGCGGCGCAAGTGGGAGGTTCCGGAGGACGATGTTGAAGGCGCCGGAGTCGCCGTCAGCCAAGCGGAGCACGAAGGCCGCGGCGCAGATGAGCGGGAGCAGGAGGTTGAAGACCGGATAGAGAAAGTAGGCGAAGCCGACCGCTGCAGAGAAGAGCTCGTCGTCGTAGACATGCAGGACGGAGAGGAAGAAGCAGTTGCCGGCCATGTGCGCGAGCACGAGCGCGGAGAGAATGGCCGCGTCCCGGCCACCCTTGTTCGGGAGGATCGCGCGTAGGAGAATCGGTAGGATTCGCGGCAGTTGCCGGCGAACCCAGGATCCTGCTCCTCCATTGATCTAGCTAGCACGCGGTGTGGTGGTCGGCGAGGAAAGAACTCGAGAAGTGACAAGTTGTGCTCTGGTGATGCTGGAGGAGGAGCAGTGGAGAGGGGAAAAGGAGGTCGGGCCGGTGGAGAGAAGTAGCATGCACGCACTGCTGAAAATTTCCAACTTCTCTTACCGCTTCATTTATTCGAGGTTTTTCACACTTGCTCTGGTGTATTACTACCGGAATGGAGTGTTAGAATAGGCTTGTATTCCTAGTCGACTCGAGTGGATTGTCACTCGAGTGACTTCGGGTCAGGTGAACCCGAGTGTTCGAGTCAGGAGGACTTGAGTAGGTAGCCCAGTCGGAGGTTGTTCTGACTGGAGGTAGTTTCCGGGTACGTGGAGTCGAACTGTCGACTCCTACCCGAGGAAGCGTCGAGTGACGGAGTTGGCCTGTTGACTCCTGCTCGTGGACACGTCAGCGCGGGGTGTTGGCGGTCTGGAATCTGCTAGGAGGTTCTAGAAGCACAGGTGTCCTGGACACCTGTGTGTCCCGCGCATAGTGGTGTGACACCTGTCCTTGTGTGGATAGGTTCACCAAGCTGGCCGGAAATATCTAGCCAGATATTTATAGGAATAGTGTTTACCCTATGAATACCCCATGAATGGAAAAATGGAAAATTGAGGCAAACCATTTCTTTGGCACACACTCCCCTCTCTCTCTCTCTCGAGCGGAAAAAGAGCTCACGGGCAACAGTTGGTATCAGAGCCTGAGGTTCTTGAGAGATCTCACGGAGATGGCGACGGAAAGGCGCTCTTACCGGCGGAGGTGAAGGAGGCCGCGAGCACGCTGGCAGTCCAGCGTGTTGTGCGGGAGGCTGGTAGTTCATGGCCGCTGCTCACGCGGTCAAACTACGCGGACTGGGCGCTGCTCATGCAAGTGAAGCTTGAGGCACGCCGTGTTTGGTCCACCGTGCACGATGGCACGGAGGAGCGCGAGACGGACCGGGCAGCACTCGAGTACGTGCTGCTCGCCGTTCCGCCGGAGATGATCTCCACACTGGCGTCGAAGGCGACGGCCAAGGAGGCGTGGGAGGCGATCAAGACGATGCGGGTCGGAGATACCCGTGTCCGGGAGGCGAAGGCGACTGCGCTCAAGAAGCAGTACGAGGCCATCAAGTTCGGCGACGGCGAGAACATCGACGACTTCGCCATGCGGATGTCGTCACTCGTGTCGCAGCTTGGGGTGCTCGGCGTCACCATCACCGAGCCAGACACAATCCGTAAGTTTCTCTTGGTCGTTCCCACGAGGTTCTCGCAGATGGCATGCTCAATCGAGACTCTGCTCGACCTCGACAAGCTCCCCATGGAGGAGCTCATCGGCCGCCTCAAAATGGCTGAGGAGCGACATGAGGCGGAGAAGCCGGAGGCCAAGCAGGCTGGGAAACTACTCCTCACGGAGGAGGAGTGGTTCTCTCGGATGCGCCTGCAGGATGGAGGTGGATCCTCCAGCCATACCGGACGCGGCGGCGGCAAGCCGCGCGGTCGCGGTAGAGGCAACTCAGCTCGTGGAGCTGGGAACCCTGGCACGTCGAAAGACACGTGCAGGTACTGCGGAGTCGCCGGCCATTGGGTGCGGGACTGCCGCAAGAAGAAGCGCGAGGAAGCACACCTCGTGCGCGCAGAGGGTGCGGAAGCACACCTCTCCGTGGCGGATACGATGAAGATGACAGCGCACTCCTCATGATGGAGACCTGCACCATCGCGACTTCCCCACAGCTCCCTGCTTCGACTCGCCAGGCGGAGTCGAGCACCTCGGAGGCGGCACCCTTGTCTCGACCGGTGGCAGAGTCGGAGGGATCGTCGACTCCTCCGAAGGAACTCGCGCCGATCCAGTGGATCGCGGAGTGGGACATGTCGACTCGGGAGGAGTCGACAGCATCGTCGAGTCAGGAGGACTCGGCAGGATCGTCGAGTGGCAAGCACTCGACTGCCCCAGCTCGGGAGGAGCTGGGCTCATCGACTCGGGAGGAGTCGACAACCTCGTCGTGTGAGAGCACTCGACTGCGTGGCTCAGGAGGAGCTGACCTGGCAGCTCGGGAGGAGCTGGGCTCGTCGACTCGGGAGGAGTCGACAACCTCGTCGAGTGGAGAGCACTCGACTGCGTTGGCTCAGGAGGAGCTGACCATGGCAACTCGGGAGGAGTTGGCCACCCGGCTCCAGCAGCCGGGAGTGTCGGGTCGCAAGGACTCGACAACCTCGTCGGGTGGAGAGCACCCGACATCCTCGTCGAGTGGAGAGCACTCGACTGCGCCAGCTCGCAAGGAGCTGGCTGACCCGACTCGCAAGGAGCCGGTCCTCCTCATGCTAGAGGAGAAGGCGCAGGTGAACCTGGCGCAAGAGGGGGACGCCAAGAAGGGCGTCTGGTACCTCGACTCGGGCGCCACCAATCACATGACTGGTGACCGCGCCGCGTTCGCGGAACTCGACACAAGCATCATTGGAACTGTAAAGTTCGGTGATGGCTCGCGAGTCGAAATCTACGGGCAAGGGACGGTGCTCTTCGTCTGCAAGTCAGGCGAGCATCGGGCCGTCACCGGGGTGTACTACATACCCCGGCTGAACACGCAGATCATCAGCCTGGGCCAGTTCGACGAGAACGGCTGCCAGGTGCTGATCGAGGATGGGATCCTTCGAGTGCGTGATAGGGAGCGGCAGCTCCTGATCAAGGTCAGGCGAGAGCCGAACCGGATGTACAAGCTGCACGCGCGAGTCGCGCAGCCAGTGTGCCTAGTCGTGGGCACTGGCGACGACCCGGCGTGGACTTGGCATGCGCGGTTCGGGCACCTCAACTTCGACAGCTTGCGCCGACTGGCGAAGGGCGAGATGGTGCGTGGCCTCCCTCTGGTGGAGCACGTGAACCAGCTCTGCGACGCCTGCCTAGCAGGGAAGCAGAGGCGAGCCCCATTCGCAAAGCAAGCGAAGTTCCGGGCGAAGGAGCGACTCGAGTTGGTCCATGGCGACCTCTGCGGGCCGATCACCCCGGCCACACCGAGTGGGAAGAGGTACTTCCTCCTGCTGGTGGACGACCTGTCGCGGTACATGTGGCTCGCCCTTCTCTCGACGAAGGACGAGGCCGCAGCCGCCATCATTCGACTCCAGGCGGGAGCCGAAGCAGAAACAGGCTGCAAGCTGCGCACGCTGCGCACGGATCGCGGAGGCGAGTTCACCTCCGGGTCCTTCACAGCATACTGCGCTGAGCTCGGGATGGAGCGTCACCTGACGGCTCCGTACTCCCCGCAGCAGAATGGCGTCGTGGAGCGACGCAACCAGACGATTGTGGGCATGGCCCGCAGTCTGCTGAAGGCCAAGAAGGTACCCGGAGAATTCTGGGGTGAGGCAGTGACGACGGCCGTGTTCATCTTGAACAGGTCGCCAACCAAGAGCGTGGACGGCATGACGCCGTTCGAGTCCTGGCATGGCCGCAAGCCGAATGTGAGCTTCATGCGCACGTTCGGGTGCGTGGTGCATGTCAGAGAGACGCGCCCCGGGCTGAAGAAGCTCGACGACCGGAGCAGGCCGATGATCTTCGTCGGGTACCAACCTGGGACGAAGGGTTATCGGGCCTATGACCCGGTGACTAACCGCGTGACCATCACGCGAGATGCCGTGTTCGACGAGAACGCGAGCTGGGACTGGAGTTCGCCGGACACTCCGGTGAACACTTCGGAGTCGACACCTTCGCAGTCGAGCACATGGTGTTCGAGCCGCAACCAACTTCGAGTGACGGGAGTGCGGGTCCAGCACCCGACTCGCCGACTCCAGACTCGCCAACTCCTGGAGTGGGGAGTGCATCCCCAGCTGGTTCTCCAACAACACCGGAGCACCCGACAGCCGAGATTTCGACTCCGGCTGTCTCAGGCGTCGAGTTCGTCACGCCACCCTCGAGGTACTCAGGTATGCTCGATGGAAAAGACGACATGAGCTTCGACCACCGGTTCCGCACTCTGCAGAACGTGCTCGAAGTGGGTTCGGCCCTTGAGCCGGACGAGGAGCTCCACTATCTCGCCTCCGAAGAGCCAGGCTCGTTCGATGAGGCGAAGGTGCATGCCAGCTGGAGGCAGGCGATGCAAGAGGAGCTGGAGGCCATCGAGTCCAATTCGACTTGGAGGCTGGCCACCTTACCACCAGGTCACCGCGCGATCGGCCTGAAGTGGGTGTACAAGGTGAAGAAGGATGCGCATGGCGCAGTCCTTAAGCACAAGGCTCGCCTGGTGGCGAAGGGCTACGTGCAGCGGCACGGGGTCGACTACGACGAGGTTTTCGCACCCGTGGCCCGTCTCGAGTCCGTCAGGCTACTGCTAGCCGTGGCGGCGAGTGCGGGGTGGGACGTCCACCACATGGACGTCAAGTCAGCCTTCCTCAACGGCGAGTTGGAGGAAGAGGTGTATGTGCAGCAGCCAACCGGCTTCGCTGCAAAGGGGAAGGAGCACCTGGTGCTTCGACTCAGCAAGGCGCTCTACGGCCTCAAGCAGGCGCCAAGGGCATGGAACACCAAGCTCGATGCATGCCTCGTCAAGCTCGACTTCGCAAGATGCGAGTCGGAGCATGGCATGTACGCGCGAGGAGCGACTCCGACCGGCTCTTAGTCGGTGTCTACGTCGACGACTTGGTGATCACAGGCTCGGATTCCAGCGACATCGACAGATTCAAGCTGGAGATGCAGAGCCTATTCCAGATGTCCGATCTCGGGTTGCTAAGCTACTACCTTGGCATCGAGGTTCGACAAGGACCCAGCGGGATCGATATCTCGCAGGGTGCCTATGCCCTGAAGCTGCTCGAGAAGGCGGGGATGGGCGGGTGCAACCCCGTCCACGCACCCATGGAGCCACGCTTCAAGCTGTCCAAGTGCAGCACGGCACCCGCGACAGATGCGACCGAGTATCGGAGCATCGTCGGGAGCCTCAGGTACTTGGTGCACACGAGGCCGGACCTGACCTTCGCAGTCGGGTTCGTATCGAGGTTCATGGAGGCTCCAACTCTGGAGCACCTCGCGGCTGTAAGGCACATCCTACGCTACATCGCCGGGTCTCAGCGACTCGGGTGTAGGTATGGGAGGAGTAAAGGTGCACCGCGCCTGGTCGGCTACAGCGACAGCGACCTGGCGGGCGACGTCGACTCGCGCAAGAGTACGTCGGGTACCCTGTACTTCCTCGGGTGCAGCCCAGTGACCTGGCAGTCACTCAAGCAGAAGATCGTGGCTCTGTCGAGCTGCGAGTCGGAGTATGTGGCGGCTGCCACAGCTGCTTGCCAGGGGATCTGGCTGGCTCGGTTGCTGTCCGAGTTCAGCAACGGCGAAGCTGAGCACGTGGTGCTCAAGGTCGACAACAAGTCGGCTATCGCGCTCGCCAAGAATCCCGTCTTCCACGAGCGATCAAAGCACATCGACTTGAAGTACCACTTCATTCGAGACTGCGTGGAGGCGAAGAAAGTCGAGCTGGAGTTCGTGCCCACCGAACACCAACTCGCAGACATGCTGACCAAGCCACTTGGTCGAGTCCGCCTGGCGGAGCTGCGTTCAAGGATCGGCATGGTGGAGGTGTCGCCGGAACTCAAGCCTATGGAGTGATTGTTAGAATAGGCTTGTATTCCTAGTCGACTCGAGTGGATTGTCACTCGAGTGACTTCGGGTCAGGTGAACCCGAGTGTTCGAGTCAGGAGGACTTGAGTAGGTAGCCCAGTCGGAGGTTGTTCTGACTGGAGGTAGTTTCCGGGTACGTGGAGTCGAACTGTCGACTCCTACCCGAGGAAGCGTCGAGTGACGGAGTTGGCCTGTTGACTCCTGCTCGTGGACACATCAGCGCGGGTGTTGGCGGTCTGGAATCTGCTAGGAGGTTCTAGAAGCACAGGTGTCCTGGACACCTGTGTGGCCCGCGCATAGTGGTGTGACACCTGTCCTTGTGTGGATAGGTTCACCAAGCTGGCCGGAAATATCTAGCCAGATATTTGTAGGAATAGTGTTTAGCCTATGAATACCCCATGAATGGAAAAATGGAAAATTGAGGCAAACCATTTCTTTGGCACACACTCCCCTCTCTCTCTCGAGCGGAAAAAGAGCTCACGGGCAACATGGAGTGGCATGCAGATCCATGGCCGCAAAAGCTAGCAAAGTATACAGCGATGGAGACGTGAGTTTGCCATTCTTGAGTCGACGGTGCCCGTGATGCTTCCCGGAAATGGAGCTCGGCCAACGCTTCGTGTCGATCAGCTAGCCATGGTTGGCCCGCCAGCTGCTCGATCGTGTGCTACGACCGGCCGGACCTCACGCTCTTCTCCACTTCGGTTTTGTGGTGGAACCGTGCAAGGAAAGGTGGCACGAATCTTTAAGTACTATCAAAAAATTCTGAGAACGTGGAACGTGAGTTTTACAGCTTGTTTAATACTAATAATTTCAGTGGTTATTAACCGTTCGTGTTTCATATATTCGGCGGATCCCAGTCTGTTTTTTGTTCGTCCATGTGGCTGTACGTCCAGCTCTTTCGATCTACTGTTTTCATCTTTGGCGATGTTTACTGCTATGTTGCGCTGGTTATTTGAGGCGTTAGCACGATGACTTACATGTCTACTACAACAAGTTCTACTATGAATTTTTTTTATCCGGTTCCAGTGAGGGAGGAGTGACGACAGCGGCGCTCGTTCGACTCGCTGCAATGTTTGTAGTCGTTGCTAGGTGATCTATAAACCTATTTGCAATTTTTATTAGGTGATCCGTAGAACTATTTGTAATTTTTATTACTTTTAGAATTTCTTTGTACCGTAGTTGATGATCAATAAATTGGTTGTCCTTTTCACACAAAAGAACCTGTCCATGTTTCAAACTTGAGACTTTGTTATTGTTGTTTTTTATTCTACCCCGTTTGGTCTGCATTGCAAGATGCGGGAGCTCCCATGCCCTGCAGCGGCACTTCAAACTCGCGCCGACTTCGTATTGAAAGCGGCCCACTAAACAAATATTGTAGTTTTTCCGTTCTGAAATCTGGATATTTTAATGAACTTAAAAGTTCGAAAGCGTCCCACTAAACAAATACCGTAATTTTTTCGTTCTCTAGCAGGCATAGTAATAGTTGGTTATTTATTTTTTTAATGGGAAACTTTTGACTTGTTAAAATAACGGCATTTCGACTGTTCGTAAAGGCCGCGCATAATCCCACCCAAGTTTGAGCTTTGAGTTATTAATTGATTCCATTCAACAAATTACCAAACATATTTGTTATATATTGTTGGAGATGGTAACTTATAAGTCACATTTAACACACAGTCATGCCGACCCTGCGACGGGCCGATAGGCGAGGTAGCAAGGTCATCGTCACCAGCACTGACGCCAAACACGTCGATGGCCTCGTCACAGCGGAGCTGATCAAACTGCGTCCTCTGCCGCGAGAGGAGTATTGATTCTTCTTCAGGGCGCACGCGTTCGACGGCTGCGCCGAGGGGGACCCACGACTTGTGGCGGCGGGCCAGGTCGTCGCCAACTGGTTGCGCGACTCCTTATTAGGCGGGAAGATTGTAGACGCTCTCCTGAGGTCCCGCCAAGACGCGGGGCTATGGCGTAGTGTCCTGAATAGCAGCAACGGCAACATCGCCGACGTGCCGTGCCTTGGCAACGGCAGCTACGCAGAAACGGTGGCCGGTAATCTCATACCGCCGCACATGACCGTTAATTGCGTCACCTTCTCCGACTCTCCGGTGAGAGGGCACGTTGGATTCAAGATTCCTCTTCCTCCCTTTTTGCTCCTTCTATTCGGTATCCTTCTCATGTGGGCTGTGAGGAGATGGCCAAATGAAGCCTCTTAGGCGGCCCGAAAAAGTGCAGAACCCAAAACCCATTAGAGTTATGACCAAGGGTCATTTTAGATATTGCACATGATGGATGGGGAAGCTAACCCTGCCAACCAGCCTCCACGAAGAGGTGTGATGAAAATCAAGATAAACTCCATTGGAGAAGAAAACCCAGAGAGAAAGGGAAGAAGAAAGAGAAGTTGAAGTAAGAAGTTTAGATGAAGCACGGGCCCTACCCACAAGGTTGTGACGTTCACATCCCCTACCTTTCAAGCTATGATTTCACCATCGTTGGTGAGATTGTTCCAATCCCTAAATCTCGTTGCCCCAAATCTTGATGTATGAGATCCCCTATTGCTCTCTAGGCGAACTTGTTATATCCCCTCTGATATAGTGGAAAAAGATTTGGGTGGCTTCGGCCCGTGATTTTTCTCTCACCTTTTCCACGTAAAATCATTTGTCTCTGTGTTGATATTCCTGCTGCATTTTTTAGCTGAGAACAACTACTACATGTACTTTTTAGCTGAGAACAACTACTACATGTACTACCTGCTTGCTACTGTTTGCAACTAGAACATGTCCTAGGTTCAGGCTGAACCTAGTATGTTCATTTATGTTTGATGAATATGTTTTCATCCGACACGAGCAATGATCCGTGAGTTAGTACATTAGTGGTGCTAAAGTTTACATCTTATTCCGCTGCGTATTTCAGATTATGTTAAGAGTGTGCTAATCTCAATTAAGAGTTAATTGGTGTGCCCAGTTTTTACATCACCTTCTTCTCCTGACGACCACCGGCAGGCGGAGTTGCCTGTGCTGATGTGCAAGTCTGTCTTCCCTTCCTACTGCCTCTACTACACTGCCTATTGCACCATCGACGGAAAGATCAACGAGTAAAATTATCTGCCAACGGTAGATGTAAATTGTTTCGACAAAAAAAAATCATAGTGCTTCTCGAGAGCGAATATTTTGCAACTAGTTGCATGCGCAATCCATTACCGGATGTACTATTTTTGAGTTTCCAAAAAATACAAATTAAATCATGGACATTGGTCATGTTGATTCTGGTGCATCCACAAATTTGCTTCCCAAAATATCACCATCTATGTCCTGTGCAAAAAAGAGAAAACACAAGTGAACAATATCATGTACTATTCACATATCATCTTTTTGGTATAGGCCACATATTGTCAAAACAATTGATGAAAATTTATGGATGCATGAGAAAAAACATGACCAATGTCCCCAATTTATTTCACATTTTTTGAAAACTTGAAAGTGTGACATGCGGAATAGGACGCGGATGCAACTAGTTGCGAAAGGAGTTTGAAAATAAAAGTTTAGAAAGGAATATGTGCGGTTCTCTGTAGATATAAAAGATCTTCTATACCTGAGATGAAGATGATGATCATAGGACCTTGAGCAGCTGAACCTCAAACACCAGCGTTTCCTTGGCGTGCGACAGCAGGCTCCGACGCGGTCCGAACTGAGGTCGCAACCAAATCCAAGCACAAGAACGATCACAAATCGTCAGAGACAGTAAAAGAAGAATGGTAAATCTGTTGCAATCTGGTGGATAGATGTGAAAGGGCATGATAAGATTCAGATCATACCTCCTCTGGTACGGGCTGCAGGCTCTCATCGACGTAGCCTACTTCAGGAGGTATCAGAGCCCTCCTCTTGCCTGCAAAGCCATGGAGAAATAAAAAATTCCAGTGGCTAAAACCAGAGAGCTGTCAGCAAATGCCTGAAACCGTACCATACCTCCGGCTTTCATGCCGATTAGCACTTCTTTCAGGCCTCTAATCATCTACAAGAAAAGGGATTACTTTGTCAGGAGAAGTCATGAAGAATGTGAAATTGCCTGGAATTATTCTCGAATCATCTGCCGAAAGGTCAATTGCAAGGAGAAATCCTGTCATGGAACCTCTTGCCCGTCAAGTGGAAGTGTCACCGGCTTACTCTCGCCGCTGAACTGACTCACTGTGCTGCATCAGAGAAGACACATAAGTAAAAAGCATGATGCCGTCTGAGAAGGGTGGATTTAGTAGCCCTGAAAGTGCAACCTATTTATGCAGCATCCTAGCTAGAATATGAACAACATATTAAAGATTTCGGTCAATGGCAATGTTCCATTCACCTATGGACGAAATAACCGTTTGCACGGCGGCAGACGTAGTTGAACTGCACTAGATTGCCCTCCCGAGCTTCCGGCCCCTCGCCCTCGACTACATCTTCAGATCAAGAAACAGAGTTGTTCCATACATAAGCTTTTTTGGAGACCATATATATGTGCTCTTCTCCCAGGAACTAATCGTGTAAAATCATCACGCTTATCGCAAGTACCTTCAAGCTTCACTGCACTGTCCAACTTTCTGAACCTGAATACTTCAAATGGAAATCAACCATTGTAATTCTAATACAAGAGTTAAGAGCCAGAGTGTAAATAATTCACGTGAATCAGTTTATTCCTCGAAAAAAAAATGATAATACATTAATATTACTGCGTTACAAGATGTGCCTTCAAATATGCAGAGTAGTTCAGACACGGGCATGATCTCCAACATATAATTTTGGACACTTATTGTAAATAAGCGATGTTTTGGACACGGGCATGATCTCCAACATATAATTTTGCAGCCACTTTTTGCGATGTACGTTAATAAAAGATCATAAATTATGTTCTTATAAAAATATTTGTTATTGAATTTATGATACCTTTTTTCACCATTCACCTGACCAATCTGAATATTCTTTTGGGAGAAACTATATGAACACTGTTTTGTACAGGTGTCTGAGCCATATATAGACTGTGGGCTTTCTTATTCTCCAGTGAATATTTAAGAACAGATGCAGCAGTTCAGAACCGGGCAATTCGAGGTACCTGATAACATCAGGCTCCAGCATTGCTGCCTGCACCGGCATGGCCACGGCGAGCAGATTCACGCAAGAGGCTGCGGCGCCAAGAAGAGCCATCTCTGAAACAGCTCTCCTCCTAGAAACCCCACACACTGCTAGTCTGAATCTGCGGCATGTCGACCGGACCGCCTTCGGTTCCGGTGGATACGGGCATCTGGTTGGATGGGAAACGCCCGAGAACGAACGCAGTTTAAGAGGAGTAACAAAGAAAAAAAGACCAAATCTTTCTCGAGAGATTCGGACATAGGGTTTTGTGGTGTTGTGGGTTACCTGGGAGACGGAGAGGGGCATGGGAACGGATTGGTGAATATCGCCGGCGGGGCAGACTCCATGGTTCTTGCTCGGAAGAAGGCGTCAGCACGAGGCAGTGGACAACGGCATGTGCTTATCCAGAAGCGGATGAAACCGCAGACTACAAACAGCCAATATATAAAATGAAATAGCTAAGAGGGAACATACGATCAGATGGCCGAGTTGGTCTAAGGCGCCAGATTAAGGTTCTGGTCCGAAAGGGCGTGGGTTCAAATCCCACTCTGGTCAATACTTTTTCGGGAAGACATATTTGCCTGTTTTTTAGCCCTTATTAGAATGTACTCCTACTTGTCTCTTATTTGAAAGCTTTTTCTATTTAATGTAAATCACACTCTGTTCAATACTTTTTTGAGAAGACATATTTGCTGTTTTTTAGCCCTTTTTAGAATGTACTCCTACTTGTCTCTTATTTGAAAGCCTTTTCTATTTAATGTAAATCACACTCTGTTCAATACTTTTTCGGGAAGACATATTTGCTGTTTTTTAGCCCTTTTTAGAACGTACTCCTACTTGTCTCTTATTTGAAAGCTTTTTCTATTTAATGTAAATCACACTCTGTTCAATACTTTTTTGAGAAGACATATTTGCTGTTTTTTAGCCCTTTTTAGAATGTACTCCTACTTGTCTCTTATTTGAAAGCTTTTTCTATTTAATGTAAATCACACTCTGTTCAATACTTTTTTGAGAAAACATATAGCTGTTTTTTAGCGCTTTTTAGAAGGTACTCCTACTTGTCTCTTATATGAAAGATTTTTACATAATGTCTGTTTTTAGCGCCTTTTAGAAGGTACTCCTACTTGTCTCTTATTTAAAAGCTTTTTATATTTAATATAAATCCCACACTGGTCAATACTTTTTTGAGAAGACATATCGCTGTTTTAGCGCTTTTTAGAGGGTACTCCTACTTGTCTCTTATTTGAACGCTTTTTGTAATATAAATTTAGAACGTTTTTATATTAGTCTCTTATTTGAAATTTGTGTATTTAAGAAAATTTGAAAGGTTTTTATACTATAATATTTTATTAGTTAATCTTACAACATGATGCATTTTTTTTAAAACTATAGTGACAGCTTCTTTTGTCCATGCTACCATGAGCGAAGGAACTAAGTTTTATTATTTGGAAAAAAATATCGATGATAGATTTTCTTTAGCGGTAGCCACAACCAATGCATTAGTATACTATCCACACCTTACCTGAAGTATCGTTGTTTTTCAGTGCGTTTGAGACGACACTTCTACATGCCTCTTATTTGAAAGCATACAGCATTGGTGCATTTTTTTCTTTTGAAACTATAGTGACATCTTCTTTTTTCCATGCTACCATGAGTGAAGGAACTAAGTTTTATTCTTCGGAAAAAAATATCGACGATAGATTTTCTTTGGCGGTAGCCACGACCGATTTTATTATCCACATATTATATGCAAGCAAAAAATTCAAGCCATTACATTTTGGGATGCAATTTTTTTTGCATAATTCTTCTTAAGTAAACGATCTATTATTGTATATCTTTTATAAAGTAAAACTCGTTACTATTTATTAGTTATAGTTTGTCTCGGCATCTAAATTATCCACATCATCCATTCTTTCAAACATTCAATAACCTACATCATTCACCACTAGCATCCACTAATAATAGTCTATCTTTCGATGTAACCTACCCATGTCATTATTGGGTTGCGCGTACGGTAAATTAAAAATTTCACGTATTGCTACGCAACCTTCCCAAGATCTATTATCGAGATACATGCGAATGCGAAGATCCATAGATCTAGTTTAGTATACGTTACCAACACCGTAGATTGCGGAAGAACGTGTTGATGACGTAGTCGATGTAGCCGATCGCGGTCTCTCTCAACCAAGCCTGGTAGAGAGATTCCGACGCCTTCTTCTCCTTCGCTTCACCACCTTGATTTAACAGCTGAAGGGTCCAACGTCTAAGACGAGAAACCCCTCTAAGAGCTTGCACACGTACACTGGAAAGGTTCAGCAGGGCTTCGCCGTCCAAGCTTGAAGTCTGAAGGTGTATATGAAGGTGGAGATCTCAACACATGAGAAGGAGAGAGAGATTAGATCTAGTCTAATCGGATAGGTCGCCTCTAATTAGAGGTCCCTGTAATCCAACAAGAAGAGATCTAAACTTGAGAGCTGACGTGAGTCAATCGTGTGTCTAAATTGTCTCCACAACTAGAGGGGTGGGGTTTATAAAGGAGCCCAAGAGGTAGGGAGACTTGGACAAGGGGAAACCTTTCCTAGTCCCACTCAACTTGGACAAGGGGAAAGTTTCCCTTTGCCCAATTCGGCATGGAAGGAGGAGTTGGAGTAGGAATCCAACTTCTCCCTCCCCTCCCTCTCTCTTCCTTGTTCGGCCGGGTGGGGCCCACCTTGGCCGCACCGACCTAGGCAGGTGGGGCCCAACTAGGCCGGCTGCCTTAGCCGTCGCGCCGCCCGGTGGGGCCCGCCCCTGGCCTGCGCCGACCCGGTCGGGTGGGGCCCGCCTGGCCGCACCGACCTGACGGGTGGGACCCGCCTGGCCGGCCGCCGTGGCCACCACCGCCTCCGCCTCGCCCCCCGCCGTGGGCCGCATGGCCCACTAGGGTTCGGCCCGGGGTTTCCCCCATCGGCGCCTCGGCCCACCACCACTTGGTGGTGTGGCCTTTAATATTTTCCCGTAATTATTTATCAATTAAATAAATGAATATTTAATTAACATATAATTAAATAATACTTTGTCATATTAATTCTTATTTGAATATTTCCTTTTACAGAATATTCACCGAATTAATTACCTATTATATGAAACACCTTTCATATGATCCGGGAAACCTAGTGTTCGCCGACAAAATACTCCGGACAAATATATCCTCCATATATAAACCCTCAGAATAAATCCAACAGTGATAGTAACTTCTATCACAAACTTTTCTCTCTTGACAAGGTATGTCTATCACGCAAGCACCATGCCGGTGATACTGTCTCCATGTTCCAGACCAACCATATAACACAACTAACCAATCCTAACTTAAGTGTGTCCACCCTACAGGTTCGATAACGGGTAGCTATAATTGGTTGGGTATCAACCAATCACCGGCCAGTGACAGTTCCAAGGACGTCCTGTGTAGCTGCTATCGTTATGCGAATAACTCTACTGTTGAACCTGTTGATTATCATATATCAGTCCCATTACTCACGATACTGAACTTCACCCGAGATATAGATCCGCGCATGATACCATGAATCAATCAAGGATTGATTCACATCATCTTTGTCTATCTCGTTACCGGTAAGTTCCCTTTACTCGTTGCCGTATTATGATATCTCACACGGTGCAACTTCACCGTGCATTGTCTGCAGAACATATTGGATACCGTTATAATACCGAGTGGGCCCTGGACGTATCTCTCTTAACCTAGAGGAGTAATTTCCCATCTCAGAACATTAGGATACACACACGCCTTCGAAGCCACCCAGCAATTGCCTTTATGGTCACCTGTTACGGCCGTGACGGTTGACAGCACCAAAGCAACTCCTCCAGTATGCATAACCCCAATAACCTCATGGTTATAAGGACATGTTATACAACAGCCTTTCTGTGATAAAGCTAAGGACAAAAAGACTATTTAACGGAATCTCTTAGCATACCAACACTTGGGTGACTCAGCCATATTATTGTCCAATAATATGCCATCCTTGATGCTGACATAAACTCTATGTCCATGACTAGGAAAAGCCGCGTCATCTAGCATTCAAGAATTAGTTCGTAAAATAACTAGGGTACATTTTACGTATTCATATTCTCTACACGTGCAGGTGAGCTTTTCCCTAAATCACGCATTTAGAAATCACTGCAGTTATAGCATAGAGAACACGAATCAATAATATATGAATCAGATATACATATGTATAAATACATTGTCACATGTATAAATACATTGCCTTTTGGGCATATATCCAACAGTCATCCATTTAATAAGAAAAAAAACATCATTTTAGGTTTTTTTACAATGTTGCCAAATGGATATCTCACCTTCATACAACTAGATACTACAAACTTTTTCTCTCTTGCACTTTACTCCCCGAAAGCAAATAGATAGTGTCCTACTGGCAAACATGGATTTCATGATAGTGTCAGTCTGTCATTTTCAATGTTGGGGATATCGCTTATCGGGAACTTATCGGTTGACCCAAGATAATGGGTAAATTGACCGGTTTATCGGCATATCGGCTGATTTATCGGCATATCGGCCAATTTATCGGCCGATTTATCTTATCGTTCAGACACTGAGAAGCGATAAATCGGCCGATTTATCGGAATATCGGAAGATATCTTGAACAGTGGTCATTTTGCATCCGTGCTAGTACCATATACGGCTTGCTAAAAGATAATAGTAGGGACGATGTTGTCGACCAAAGGAATCACAAAAACCAATAGGTGATTAATTGGACGAAGATTTAAAAAATCAAGCCAAGACTAGTCAAAGAAAATCCATGGTCAAACATGTCAAAGATGAATCCTAATAAGAAAGATATCCATTAGATAGTAGGCCAAACTTTACCGTTATACCCCTCCGACCTACCACTATGAAGGGTTGTCTTGGTCATTTGTCAAGAAGCTCTTCCATGTTAAACCCTTAGGATTCCTTTGATTTACAGGGTAGGAAAAATAAGGGAATAGGTATTGTGTAGGATTGGCTTGCCATGTCCGGTGGAACCCTATAGGAAAATGATTTTTCAAAGGATTTTTTCCATGAGGTCCAAGCTCATGTTAGATTTCCTATGGAAATGCACTACATAGTTCCTACATGAATATTTCCCAAAAGATACAAATCCTATGAATAAAACACGTTCAAAAGGAAAAAATTCACAGTATCCAAAACCTTTAAAATCCGTCAGTGAATCCTGTGAATCAATGGAGGCCTTATGAGGGAGAGAGCTCATTCACTATTCATTTAGCACATAAAGGAGAGAGTTGTTTTGAATTTATAAAGGAGAGAGAGTTAGAGTTTCAATCCTCATCCACAAGGCTCTATTTTTTATCTGAGGAGTCGCATCGACTTTGTCGAATTTTTCTCAGTAAGTCTCGTTCGCCCGTAGTTCATGCTCAAACCCTTTGAATATCTTTCTAACATAGGATTTAGATGTGCTCTAGGGAGGCGACACAATCTACCAAAAATATCAGAGTACTGAACACTCCTTTAATAACAAACTTCCTATCTTTTCAATAAAATGAAACACAATTTGTAGAAAAAAAACACTCGTTCAATAACCACGCCAATCGAGAAACCTCTAATCATTCGTAGTCCAATTTCGATAACGTACCAAAAGTTACTTCATCAAATACAGAATACAATATGGTTATACACAGACAACAGACAAAGTACTGTAAACACATTTATGTCAAAATCTTTCCCTTGAAACATGTTTTATGTGTTTCCATCATAATATCTGAAATTATATATACGCCACCGTTTTATAGTTTCTCATATTTGCCCTCATTTTGGCCCCCTTGCTGTTCCGATTTCCCCTCCAAACTGCAGAGTCACAGCCACCGTCGTGAACAGCACCGGCACTCCCCGGCGTCGGCATTTGCTAGCGGCGGCCACGCTGCAACCCGACGTCGGCGGCAGCTCCTCCGCGCCTCTCCCCCGCCAGTTCGACCCACCTCCAGTCCCCTCTAGATTAGGGTTTCTTCCTTGAGAGATCGGGCAACTACATCGCGCTCTACATTTACAAATCCATTTGACGTACCACCGGGCAAGCCCCGATCGCCGCCTCCGCCGCCAGCCGTGGTTCCTATAGGCTGGCTCTGCGTCGTCTCCCCGAGGATCTCCGTTTCTGCTGCTCCTTGTCCTCCCACCTGATCACCCACCCCCCTGCGGAGATCCGTTCGGCAAAAAATATTTCGTTTCTTGGCGCGGTAAGCCCTATCCCTACCAGACTTCGAGCTAATTCTATATAGTTCGTGGTTCTTTACTGTTCTTGCATCCAATGGTGCTGGATCTGCTGCAGATTTGTTCTTTTGTTGCTGTTCTTGGCTTAGTCCATACATGATGGGTTTCTAGCTCCCATGTCCCAATCGGTCCTTATCCGAGCAATGAGTTCTTGTTGCTATAGGATGTTGTGTGGCTGGTAGGCGTAGTCATTGAAAACTTACTTTGGTGGTTGTTTGCACGAGCACAACACACAAAACTTACCGGAACAGTGTGGCCGTGTGGGTGTCCTGTGATGCAGTATACGTTTTCAGGATTGGTTCTGAGTCACAGTTAACCTTCAAGATAAAATAGACGCAATTTGCATTTCTTTTTTGGTTTGGCTCTGACTCCTTCATGCTTTATGCTTGTTAATAATTCTGGCAGTTAAACTTGATGGTTATTTCCTGCTTCATGCGTAGTAGCATGTAATCTTGGATGAAGCCTTTTGCTGTTCTGTTCCATATAACTGCCTTAAAGGAGTTACGCTCCTGCAAGATATTGGCAAAAGTTATAACTTTTGACTGGCCTAAGTTGACAAGCAACATTTGATAAATAGATATTGTATCAGGTTTATCTAGACCACTGGTTTTATTGCCAGTCGAGGCAAATGCTTTGTGTTCAGGTGGTGGCATACATAAAGTTGCTAATACGACAACTGGCACATGGAGCTGCAACTGAGCTCCAGCTTGATTAGAACATTCTTCCGTTTATCTAACTTTGCATTTTCGTTTTCTTTGACCTCCTTGTCTTAGGAAGACAATCTTAATGTTCATGAAAAAATTCTCATCTTTCAGATTTTAAAGATCCACTGTGGCATTTAAATTCTTGGATATCAACCACATTTATAATCAACCAAAGTCTTGAAATTAAAATTTGCATTGGCAATTGCTTGTCATGTCGTGGGACCTTTTATTGCTTCCACTGTCCACAAGATGAATTGTTTTTGATACCACGCTGTATACATGACCTTGGCTAGAATCCTATCATGTTTTCTTGTATGGATCTTCTCATGAAGCCCGGAATCTAGCATTCAGTATCCAGTGTCTTTGTGCTTCACGAATGCAGTGGTTTAGTTCATGCCTGTTGCCTATATCGTTTGATTGTCTAAGAAAACCTATGTAGCTAAATTGTTTGGTTAATAACTAGAATTAGCAGAATTGGTGTTATTACCATGCATGCCACATCACATAGGAGAAGCAGAACCTCCATGCTCAGTAATCTTGAACCCTGAGACTACCCTTCTATTTGATGCCACCATTCTGGCACTTGAAGCATGCATCCTCCACTGCATTATGAATGACTCTGATTTAACATTGAAGCACTGACACATTGTTTCTACCTCAGATACTATTGAATAATTGATCAAGTGGGACAAAAATTGTTTGTTTGTTATATTGTATTCTTGTTCGAGTATAATTCAAATCCAGCCACCTTTTTTTCTATTGCCACTGACTAAGCCTTTCGACAGTTCTACTGGTCAGAGTTCTAATTTGCAATCTAGCCATGGAAAACAACAATGATGAGCTTCTTGATGAGCAAAATGAAGCAGTAGAGGCCCAAGTATCTCTTCCTCAGGATATCCAGCAGACGGTTCTTGCTTTCCTATCTGGTAGGGTTGTTCTCAAGCTTCGCACAGTGTACAAATTCTGGCGAGACTGCATTCAAGAACCTAATTTCATCAATCGTCACCTCAACAATGCTCTCTGCTTCCACCAGTCTATTGCTTTCTTCACCTCGGTTGATCATGGCGTTTTCTGCATGTACACATTTGATCCCACCACAATGAACTGCAAAAGCTTGGATTTTGTATTGTCATGTAAGTTTGAGATGTCAGATCCCTGCAACGGCTTGGTGTGTGCATATGATTCAAAAGGCACTGTTGAGGTGTTGAATCCAATAACAATGAAACATGTGCTTCTGCCAGAATCAGAACTCCAGGCGGAGACTCTTTCTTCAGAATATTTCCTTGGATCTGTGCATTCAACATATGAGCACAAGGTGGTCTGTATCCGCCACCGGTTGCGGTTCTTGACATATGAAGTATGCACTATTGGCACACTGTCATGGAGGGCGGTACGTGAATCTGTAGACTTCTTGAAGACAACAAAGGCAGTCATTGTTAATGATGTCATGCATTGGCTACTTCTTGATGGGGTATCCTCTCAGTTTACTCGGAGGATCTTGTTGTTCAACCTGAAAAATGAGACGTTCTCAGAAATTGCTGTTCCAGATGCTATTAAAGACTGTAATTTGGAACTATTTGAGGGGGAAGGAAAGCTTCATTTTCTGGCAATGCCCAGCAAGGGATCTGCATCTGAAGTCTCAGAGATTTGGGTGTCAAACTCGACCTGCACGGTCTGGGATCATATGTGCAACATCAGTTTTCTGCTACCTTCAGGCATGAAGCCACATTTCCTGCACAAGAAAAAGCTCTTCTATGGCAACCAAAAGAGATTCTACTACATTGATCTTCAGGGTGGGGGTGGTTTCTATATCAACGTGCAACCTGACGAGTGTATCGTATCGTCTGGGATTTTTGTGGATAGCCTTCTTCTACATTCTGTGACTGGCTTGGTGGACTCGAGAACATTGCTACAGAGTTCTGATCATGTTGGGTCATCTTCAACGGGGCCTGGATCATCTTCTCATGCCGCTGGACAATCTTTCAAGGAGGCAAAGAGCAATAAGAAAATGAAATGGAAGCTGACACCTTTTTCCGCAAAAAACCCCCTTCATCGTTCATGAATAGCTGTCTCTGTTCTGTACAGCAGTTTCAAACTAGTACCTACATACCGACAAATTTTGTTCTTTTGTGTAGAAATGAAGAAGAAAGATATCATGGGGTTGGGTCTGGGTAGGGGAGAAGATAAGAAGAAAATAAGCAAGTGTCTCTATGTCACTGACTGTTCGTCGTTATCTTCATATGGGGATTTATGTGCTGTACTACAAAAAAAAAACTCTGAACCTGTTGTACTGTACACTTCAATTTGATTGGATGTACTGAACTGTATCCCTGCATTGCATTTCTGAAAGTTCTGATGCCAAGAACATTATAGGCTGTTGCATCTATTACACTTACTAGTTGAATGCCCGTGCGTTGCTACGGTTGTTACAATTTTATTATTCATGTATATATGTTAAATATAGCCACATAATATTTAAAAACATTAAAAATTGAGCTCACATAATTCGACTCGCGTGTGAATTAATATGGAAGGGTACATTTATGTATATGAAATGATACATGTATGTACCGACGTATATCAATCGAATTATTATTCTATTTCGTGAACTTTCTCTCAAGCATTGCATCCATCTGTCTCTCCAACCAAAATTAAATCAACCTCATACTATTTGTTATCACATCTCTCATCCTAAAATGTACTGAATGCTTAACGTAAGATTAATCTGTGCCTTTTCAATCAAGCTTCACTATTGAGCTAAAGAAAAGTCGTTTCAAAGTAAATAAGAAATGCACCTAACTTGCCTTTCAGTTCCACCCATAGAAATAACAACGCCAAATCAGGTTTTCTTGCATGCTAGAGTCAGATTACCTTGTATGGTAATATTTTGTAATCAAAACCAAACTTGAGCGAAAAATGACAGTACTTGATTCAATAAAATTAAATTGATTACATAAAGTAGTAAAAAAGTATATTAAACTGGGTCAAGCTTTTACAAAAAAAAATGTATACCATTTCATCTAATGACCATACATATAAAGAATATTTAAACAAAGCTTGGGCCCTTCCAAATTGAGCATTTCTACAATAAAACAGCTAAATCCTTCACTAAGTTGTGTGTACTACTGTTACTTATATAGTAGATAGATGGCCCATTGCAATGACCACGAATGAGTGCTCATCTGGCCAAGCTTCGGCCCTTCCACCTCTTCCCAGATTTGACACTCTGCCTAGAAAAACTCTCTTGCCAGATTCAGAGATGAGAACTCCCGCAAGAAGATGGAAGCATTTGAGACCATTGGGAAGGGCAAAACACCACTTCAAGCCAAAGGCTGTCAAGCGAATAAGGTCAGTCTGGGTGTAAAGGCCGGATGCGAACCAACTAACGGTGGCGACCTGGGAACTCTCCGTGTGCTAATATTCAGCAAGTACTACTGTGAAGAATAAGTACCCCTGCTACTCCAATGATGTTCAGCAAGCAAAAATTATTTCTAAGCAAGTTAAGTTAATGAGTACTTTAAACAACATGGGTATCTAAGCAAGCAACAGGAGGTATCAAACTGAAAATATTTACAGCAAGCAATATTTCTCCATCAGTTTTCAAAATATTTATAAACTCCAAGCAAATCAAGCAGTGGTATTACAGGACATACTCCAAGTACTCCAGTACACCATCACAAGGAAACAATAATGCACTGCACAATATTCTATAGGAAGTTTCTACATGAAGCATTAAAACTTTCACTGAATTTTTACACTTAAAGCACTACGTGAACAAGCAGCAATTTAAAAGTATGGTTTCCACCAAAGAATACCATCGTCAGGCATTCAGTTCACCGTCGCAGGAGGGCTGTAGTTTAGCAGAGAGGTCGATAATTTGGGGATCCATTAGAAATTCAGGATATCCAGGTCCACCATAAATTAGAGCATTTGCAATTACTAAACTCTTCCTTCAGAATTACTAAAATCCCAACAAAGCCGCACTCTTCCGCGGCTGTAGTTCCCCGCATCTGGTTGTTCTGTATAAGCAGGGATGCATCGTGAGAATTGATAAGCCCGCCACATCCCCACCTTCCCTCTATCCAGTGAAAATGAAAATAATAGAAGTAATGTGATAGCTCAGTATTACCATGGCGGCATAGAGCATGCATGGCCACATCCCCGCCTTCCCTCGCCTCGCTGGCCACTTCCAGGAGCTCTGCCCGGGCATCAACGCCAGCGTCGTGTTCAGCCCCGTGTGATGCAGCTGCGCAAATTTCTCGTCTCCAATCTTTTGCCCAAAACAGTGCACCGCTGTGATGGAAACATCCGGGTCGTCTCATGTAATGCTAACTCACACAGGGAAGGGATCCTAGAATTAGTAAAGAATAAATCACTCTTTGACAAGATAAAGTTAAGGTACCAGTTCTAAAAGGAAAGAGCAAGCAATATTCCTTGTTACTACCATGAGAAGCAAATGACCTTATTCTCTATAAAATTTAGAAGAAAAAGATAGGAGACAATCAATTTCAGAAAAGAACATTGTGTTGTACGACAATAATTTCAATGATTTTACTTGATGAACACAATCATAAAGTGGCGCACTTGGGACAAAGTACAGGAAATTGGACATTTCCAAACTTAAACACCAAATTAGTTTACTGAATCTATTTTTGACACTAAACTATCCGACTTACCAAATAAAAAATAACTGTATTTTTTACACTAATCTATTTTTGTCGTCAAAAGCATAAGGATAAAAATCTGAAATCTAGTAGCAACTATCACCATCTTGCAACAACATAATCTACCAAAAATCACATACCCCACACTGATCACAAAAAGCAAGTGTCTCTATGTCACTGACTGTTCGTCGTTATCTTCATATGGGGATTTATGTGCTGTACTACAAAAAAAAAAACTCTGAACCTGTTGTACTGTACACTTCAATTTGATTGGATGTACTGAACTGTATCCCTGCATTGCATTTCTGAAAGTTCTGATGCCAAGAACATTATAGGCTGTTGCATCTATTACACTTATGTGTCACACCATTACACTGGCCACCTTCCAGACTTACAAGATGCTGCTCCAGGTTAACATTTGGAATTTTTCTGAAGTATTTCGAGTTGCAACTCAAACGGTTGGCAAGCTCAGCAATGGCGGGAAGCTGAAGTATGGCCACCAGCCGTCGCTGACGCCCCCGGAGCACCATGTACGGCAGACTTTCTCCAGCTGGAAACGCTTGACGTCGATCATGAACAGGTCGACCTCCCTGCTATGGTGGCTCGACAAGAAGGACCGCGGTGAGTCTAGGCTTACTTCAATGACCAGGCACCCGTTGGCTGCGCCGCGAATGCAGTAAGACCGGCCATTCTTTGTCGACCACGGCAGCGGGATCGTCTTTTGTAGCTGCCACGACAGCGCGCTGCTGTCGGCGTCGCGCGAGATCGTGTAGTAGTTGAGGGTGGCGTTGCCGTCGGCGTGGTAGAAGTCGTGCGCGAACACCCCGACCGCCCCGTCGGCGCCTTCCACGACGGCCACGTTCTCCTCCCAGAACCTGGACGGCGAGTGGATCTCCTCGACGGTGAGCTCCATGGCGCCGGTGTCGAGCACCAGCCAGCGGTTGGTGAGGCAGTCCACCCAGTAGAAGCGGCCGTGCGCGTAGTGCCGCCGGTTCCAGACGGCGTGCACGGGGCACGAGAACAGCGACCGGCGGCTTCGCCAGACGAAGCAGTCCGGCGACGGGACGCGCGCCACGCCCCGTCCCGCGACGAGAAGGCAAGCGCCACCACCCTTCTTGGGCACCGCGCCGTCCAGATCACGGCGAACGGTGGCTCCTCCTCGTCCTCCTCAGCGTCGCCCGGCGCGGATGCAGGTGCGGGTGCGAGGAAGGGCTCGCACCAGCGCCGGCCGCCGAGGACGCCTAGCGGGTTGTCGGCGGTCGCCGCGAGGTCGTCCGGGATGGGCGGGAGCAGGACGTAGCGGCGGGACACGGGGTCGCACACGGCGAGATCCGTGACGATGCTGTCCTTGTCGGAAGACGCGCGGTCGAGGAGGAAGCGCCCGTCGCGGTAGTCCCGGACGAGCCATCTGTACTTGGATTCGGCATCGGCATCGGGCCGCCCCGGGAGGAAGGCGAAGGAGAAGTCTGCGGCACCGGCGGCGGCGCTGGCGGCCACCGCGGCGGGATGGGGCGCGGCGGCCAGGTGGAAGGTGCCTCCTGTCGTGCCGGACACGGGGACCGAGGAGAAGACCCCGAGGAATGGCCCGGACTCGTGAGGGTGCAGCGCGCGGTGGCGGCGGAGGAAGCTCGGGGAGGAGACGAGGAGGCGGAAGGAGGAGCAGGCCGCGGCGGCGCGCACGAGGGAGGACGGGCACGGCACGCGGAGCAGGATCTCGTCCACCACGTCGTCTGGCGCCTCCCGGAGCGGCTCCGCGACGACGACGGCGGCCATGGGAGCTAGCTAGCTAGCGTGGTGCGGTGGTGGAGCTGCGATGCGAATGCGCGTGTGTGTCGCTTGCGACGCGCATGAGGCGCGCGGGCAGTAATTTAAGCCAACAAGTTGTGTGGGCTCCGTGGACGTGGAGTCGACGGATGTGGGCCCATCGTCGGCGACAGCCTGATTAGCGAGGTGATTAGAAAAAGGTCATTAGAAGAGGAGCTTTTTTGGTTGAGAATCTACGATGCGAGATGATTAGCGAGGTGATTAGAAAAAAACCTATTTTTATTTAAACACTGGTGCTTGTTTACATTAGTCATATCATATGCTTTGTTGGGCATCTTTCATATGCAAATATGCGTCGGTGCTAAAGAAAATGTTTGATTTGTTTTCGTATAAGCACCACGCTCTATTGTACATGCCTCACTTCTATAGAACCAAGCATGGATGTTTATGGAGGTGCTAAAGAAAACTCATTTGATTAGCTATAAGCACCGATGTTTATTAATATGAAAAATGCTTAACTGGTCAACTCTCCTAAAAAATTAAGTATTGGTCCTTATGAAAAAGGTCAATTTATTTTAATAAACACCTCACACTAAGCAAGTTGGTTAGCTGAGGTGAACGTGGCAGGCAACTGGCCATGTTCTTTGGTACATGTCACTGTCGTTTGCGTTACGTCCTCGTCCTTGTGTATTATGGGTATCTCTATCTCTACTATATAATATGTCTTCAGGTGATGGTCTGTTTTTCTGATTCCGATTTTACCTCTATAGGTTTTGGAATATTACATTATGTGCCACCGCTAAGTAAAATAGACGGTTCGTTATTACCTGATGTTCCGCCCGGTCGTGTCCACCCCTCCTCCCCTGCCGGATCTGTGGAGGCACCGGATGCGGCACCACACCCAGCTCCAGTCCTAGATAGTGAGGAAAGGGCGAGAGCGAGGAGAGAGCAGCCGCCAGAGTGCCGGCGGCGACCACGGCCATGGCAGCCGCTCCTCCTCCGGATCTGACGGACGGAGCTTCTTCCTCCACCCGTTCACCTCTCCCTTCCTCAACACGGTGAAGAGCAGACAAATATTGTGACGGCGGAGAGGTCGGAGCAGCTGGTTGACGGCGGTGACTCTCAAAGGTAGAAGAATCTCAGGAAGAGGGAATGGGAGGTGATTTCTTCTGTGCCTTTTGCCAAATTTCTTGCTATGTTCACCGGAGCATGTGGTTTCACCAGACTGCGCCGTCTGCCTCTCGCCCTCGCCGGAGCCCGGAGGCCGAGCTGCGGCTGCTCCCGGCGTGCCGCCACGCGTTCCACGCCGCCTGCGTTGACACCACCCCGACCTGCCGACCAGGAGGACCTCCGCCGCGCCCCTGTGCCTCGCATCGGCCGCCTAATAGGAGGACCTCACCCGGCTGACGAGCAGGAGGTCCTACGGGCCGCCCCTGTGCCGCCGACCAGGAGGACCTCCGTCGCGCCCATGTGCCCCGCATCCCCGGCCGCCGAGCAGGAGGTCCTACGTGACGCCCCTGTGCCTCGGGGACGGAAGAGGAGGAGCAGCTAGCAACAATGTCCATGGCCGTGCGGGGATTGACCCGGCGGAGGGACGGGGGCTGACGGCGCGGGCGTCGGACGCGGAGTGGCTGGAACGGCTGCCGGAGAAGAAGAAGCCGCTGTACACGCAAAGCCTGCCGCACCGAGGCGTGGCTGTGCAGCGTCGGGTTCACGCAGTCTGGGTCGCCCATCAAGCTAAGAGGATGAACCACCACATCTCCCGATAGAGTCCTCACCATCGCCTCCATCCCGCAAGAAAGGCCGGTGAGTTTAGTTTGTTGGTTACTTCACCCTGATTCCCACTCTGATTCCAGTGCTTGTTTCTTCTTGTACACCACCCTGATTTATCTATTCAATTGATTGAGATCTTGATAGGAAACAGTGGCAGTGGCAGCTTAAATTTGATAAGAACGGCGCCCCATTAATCATAATCGTAGTCTGGTACTCCTAAATATTAATTCATGTACAGAATTCCCACTCTAAACATTTACTCTTTTCATGTGTTAAAAAACTTAATGGATAACGGAGTTTGAGGACCATTTCCTCCTAAACAGGCGTGCCCCACTTCTGTGATGACTTTAAGCTTGTTTGATGATCATAGGAATTTAAGGTTTCAATGTTCACAGATCTCTTTCTTGTAATAGGAGTAAATATTGCTTGCAGTGCTTGCAACTTCCAGTAGACTATGAACTGCTTTGTTGTCAGATTGCGTGTGCAATGAGAAATACTGTCAGCTTAATTGCTGTGCAGGTGTCGATATCGTTTATTGTCAGTGTCGATGTCGTTTATTGTTCAGAGACTTGAAATTTAGCAGTAGCTAATCTGTAGACTGTAACTCATGCTGTAGCTCATGTTTGGCAGTAGCTAGCATTATCTGCAGCAATTGGAGGCAGGTCAACGCCCCCAATTGACTTGAAACCTGTATCTGACTTCTCTCTGGTACTCCTTCTCTATTGCTTAAAACCCCTTGCATACACACAACCAACCTGTATCTGTGCATTTTCAGTACCAGTACTCCCAGCTTGATCTTGCTTGGTACTGCTGCTAGCAAGTGCTTGCAATACATGCTGGACACTAATTGTTGGTTATGTGTATGCAAGGAATAGTAGAAAGTAGGGGCAGAATGGAAAAGCAAGTTATTTTTGAGATTCAGAATACTCCTCGACATGGTGCCTTGCATTTAGAGTGGTCAATCCAAATTATGTAAGCCTTTCCTTTCAGTTATCTTCTGACATTTTTTAAAGAATTTCATCATTTGCCATATGCGTATATCCATGAGCTACTCAAGTGCCATGTGATAAATAATGTCTGAATAATAATCAGAACACTCTTTATCCATGGGATGCAGGTTGATGTGCATGTTTGACGAGTCACTTCAATTATCCTTTTAAGTTCTATCTTCTGTCTTTCCCTATTTCATCTCGCAAAGTTCCACGCTCGCAGTTTGTTCAAGAAAGTTAGACCTAATCCAACAAACAAGACAAGGATTAATTACGAATCTTGATTCTTCAAAGAATGTTTTCTTTCTTTTATATTTTATACTGGATTATCTACTATTCTATTTTCTATTTATTAGATATTATGCTAACTAAGACCGGCCCCAACAGTATCAGATTGATCGAGAGGGAGTTGCAGCGGCAGCAGCAGCAGATCGCGAAGGAGGGACGGACGGAGGAAGCCGGCGGACGTTTGATTAAAATTTTCTCAATGTAACAATTCAGATCTAGGGGTACGAGTGTAATTTCCTTCATTTTCACCTCGTCGGAACAAGTTCCCAACATCTTTATATTTTGATACGGAGGGAGTATGAATTATCCTTTGCATGCAGTCTTGCAGTCGTTTGTTTCCAGGTAGTAATATACTCATGGGAATTATCTGGTCAGATTAGATTCAACTCCACTATAAATTCTTGAAAATTACAACTCTTGTATGTGTAATATTTTATCACCATCTTACAATCAAAACCAAAATGGCTTGATACATGAGTGGATGTGGGAAAATAAATGTCATGGTTTGCGGTGGTAGTTGTTGCAGTCCTTTCCTGCAAGACTAACATGTATAGTTAAATCAGCATTCTTCCATAGACTATATGGACCACAAATACATGATGAGTATTTATTTTGCCTGTTCAGGAAAGAAGTATAAATACCCCCGCTCAAGTTTTCGAAAAAGAATAATGACCCCCCTAAGGTCGAGGTTTGTAAACCCGAACCAAGAACCTCGTGAGAAATTTTAGGCGGTATTTACAGCCGGTACTGTGTACATGGCAATATGCAACCAAAACAAAACCGGGTTCGAATGGAAACAGTGGTCTGTTTGTTGTTTTTCTCCTTTCCGACTTGCTGAAGTTATTTTATGTAAATTTAATATTATCTCAAATCTGCATATTAAGTTGGAATTTGTTCGCCCGTTGCAACGCACGGGCATGTTTGCTAGTCACTATTATTAGTATCGGATAAGATATGGACAGGCCATCAAGATTCAAACATCGTTTACCACTTGTTCTTATATAGTGTCCTCGATAGGGACAAAACCCGAAGGGCCGGAAGAAGTAGTCCGCATACTGATCATGCATGAGCTGTTGGTAGCTTCAAAGAGCGTAGGCCAGAAGTAGGTCTGTGATTCTTTTAAATCATGTGGAAGAACTCTGCGTCTTTGCATTAAGCTTAAATAGAGAGAGAAAACGATCCAATATATACTTCTTATAAAGCATGCGGATCTATTTATCTGGAATTTCTATCTTCATAAATAAAGAGTTGCCTATCTTCAGAAATGCTGGTATAGCTGACTTGCTTTTGTGTCGGCCAGGGTCTGAACCATTAGGTAGAGAATCATCTGAAAGAAAAGGCGGACAGAGATCTTGTGCCAGACTCGTATACATTCAGCACCCTCATTACAACATTTGCTAAGCATAAAAAGTGGTTGGAGCTAGGCTTATGTGCACGAAAATGCAGGACAAAGGATGGCACCCAGAGACGAGGAAGGGCGTAGCATGCTACTAAGTGAAATCAACATTTTTCTATCTCCACATTTAAGTTATGTACATCACTAGTTTTCTGGCCAGTTAATTGTCCATGTCATTCCACTAACATTTATTAATTATCTTCTATCTCTACATGCGTCCACACATCATCTTTTTTAGCCTAACAAATTGTCAATATCATTACTTATTTTGTTATTCGAATGATAAGATCACACTATGTCGCTATGTAGTTACACAAGTAAATCATGTGTAAGTAGAATACCGGAATTAATTTCACCAGTGAACTTTTTATCTTCCATATGTGCCTACTCAAAAAGGTTTCTATAAATATTATACATCCAATTCTGCAACATGTTAATAATATTATTTATATCAATCAGTTACACCCCGAAATCATAACGATCTTCAGAATAAAATACACATACATTATAAATAAGATATGGAACATCTTGACTGCCAGGATAAACTAAATCTTTCATATTTCTTTAGTCAATTTCATTTTGCATGTGTTTTATTAGATTTATTTTCATGGAGCATCTTGGCTGCCATGATAAACTAAATCTTTCATATTTCTTTAGTCAACTTCATCTTGCATGTGTTCTATTAGATTTTTTAAAAGATACCCGCTACAACACTTGGGGTGTCATTCTTATTTAAATGGAAACCAGATCCAAAACCGTACAACACTCGCTTAATTACAGGAAAACCGACCAAAGATCACTCACTAACAATGACCATGGAAACACACAAATCGGAAAAAGCAAGTTGACGGTCACAACTGACGTTGAAGGCTCCGAAAAACGACAACGACTCCAACCAGTTCAAAGGAACAAACCACACGCTTAGAGAGTCGGTGAGTGGATGGCTGGCTTTGACCTGACTTGAAGAAGATGTCGCCACAGAGACGTCGTTTATTACTGTACGTTACGCTCCAAATGCTTATGTTTAGAGCAGGGTGAAGATCCAACTCATCCAGGTGTAGTAATGACTCCTCGGATGACACTGGAAGTGCCTCCAAGGAGACATCAATGTTCACGCGCCGCCACCGCCTGGTCCAGCAAGACGGACCGGGTTTCCCCGTCCCTCGAGGAAGAGAAAATATAGTCAAAGCCATGACGACGCCTCCAAAGGAGATGACGACGCCGTGGGTGTTGTCGCCTTTAGCGCGTTGTACCAAAACCCCTCTAGGCCACTGACAGATCCCTCCACCGCAGCGAGAGATTCAAGTGTCGTCGAAGAAGAAGAAGAAGAAGAAGAAGAAGAAGAAGAAGAAGAAGAAGAAAAATAAGAAGAAGAAGAAGAAAGGAACCACATGCACTGGTCGCTGATACCCGTAAAAGTGATAGCCTTCAGTAGCTACCTGCAGTGAAAAGTATACGGAGTTAGGTTGACCCTTCAAGTGCAGAGTATGTAGTAGTGGAAGACGTGTTTTCCCCACGAGGGTGACTCGAGGGTTTAATATCGAACTCTCGGGGAATCAGTAGTGATAGATTTATCTTCCTTATCCTTCTTTTGGTTACCTGCAAAACAAAGTTAAGTGTTTTGGTCCTCAACCTCACATGTGGTTGTCAAGCACAAGGTGTAGAATGATATCATAAATATGCAATGATGGGTGATGAATATGCTAGGATGATGATGGCAATGATATATGATATATTTTTGGGTTTTTATGATGGATGCAAGATGGAAAAGTCTTTTTGTATTTTCGGATTTATAAATGGCTGAAAATGGCAAGGTGGCAAAAGTGGTTGGAAAGGTGTTTCTTATGATTAAAAATGGACCGGGGTTCATGGTTTCACTTATGCACTCTCTCTTTAAATGGTGTGGCAGACAAGTGGACATAGAGTTGACATATGAGATTGCAAGCACAAAGTTTGATATCAAGTTAACAATTATATGGGCATCACGTCCTAACATAGAGACCTTTTGGTTATTACTCTCACTTATACTCCACCAAGATGCGAACTAAATCATAACACCTCGGTAATTAAGATGACTCAGAGTATAGCAATAAGTTTCATGACATGAAATGAAAATAAGAACATGCTGGATCTAGTCACAGGAAGAAGCTTGGTCACCCTCAACCCTTGCAGCATGGTATTTTTGTTTATCCCTAGTGAGGTAACAAAGTAAGGTAAACACCCAAGTGGATCGCGATATTAAGTTGTCAGCTTACCGCACTCACCACTCCCCGTTACTTCAACTAATGCACACATCGCCCCACACACGCTCTCATAAACATGCTTGATCACAACAAGTAGACAAGAACGGGGTACATAATATGCATCTATACTCATAACTGAAACACACATTTGCAATCTCAACATATATTAACTCACAAAAAGATCCACCACATAGGTAATACAAGTATGACCATAATCATGTTCAGCAGCTCATACGGTACTCATTAGTGAAGCTCAAGAGAGAGGAGAGATACATAAGTTACTTCCACAAACCCATAGTCCAGAGGTGGACTACTCCCTCTTCATGGTGGAGACGGTGGAGATGTCGATGGAGATGAAGGAGACCACGCCGGCAGCGCCCCGCCGGAGTTTTCCCCCTCCAATCTGCAACTCCAGGTCTTCGTTTTCGTGTTTCTGTGATATGGCGGCGCTCCTTTCGCGAAACGCTATGGGACCTTTTTTATAGGCGTTTTTAGGTCAAGACGAAGGCGGCGGAGAAAGGATCGACGGCTGCGGAGCCCGAGGGCCAATTGGGTGGGCCCCACGCGGCCAGGTACAGTGGCCGCGTGGCCACCCTCTTTCGGCCTTCTGGCCTCCGTTTGCTTGCTTCCTTCGCTCGAGGTCTTCCTCCTTCCAAAATAATGATGCCTGTATTTTTTCCATAATTTTTGGACGTCGTTTGGGTCCCTGAAACAAAAAAGGAAAGAAATAGGGTTTTCTGCCTGCGCAGAGTTAATTCCATAAAAATAGGAAACAATTGATTTATTTCCTAAGATCATTAAATAACAGTGATATAACCCTTATATGATGCAAATATGATTGAAATATAAGTGATATAGTGCAAAATTCATGTATGCATTTTACATGCATCAGTCGCATAGCCAAGCGGCTCACGAGGGCGCCCTGCATGTGCACCTGACGTGCTACTCCATAGTCACCACCACCTTGCACGGCTCGGGAGACCCGCGACACACACCCAACCATGCGGGCATCACACGCAGAGGATGTGGCCCACCCGGTCAAGATCGAGCCCATACGACTACCGCCATCCGCCCGAATGACACCGTCACGTGAGCATATGCAACTGAGGGCCGCGTCAACACCTAGCCTGTCGCAGACCCCACATCATTGTGTCGTCGGCCAGCGTGCGTAGCCACGGTGAGCTCCCTTCACTCACCATCCGGACCCAGATTCCGAACAACTCCTCACATCCATGCGGGCCTCGGTCGTGCCTCTGCAGAGCGTTGAGCAGCGGCTGTCCACCGATATCGTCTGCCATCGTGATCAGGACCTTCCCAAGTGTTGTGAGAAACATACCCCCCCTCCCCCACCTCTGGGGCTTTGCCCAACGACGTGAGTCGACGACGGCGAGTGGGTTGAGGGGTGTGCGTGGGGTGGGGGGACGAGGGGTCCAAACTATGGCGGGAGTTCCTCCCGAGCCACCCTTGAGGGGCGACGCGGGGGCGAGATGCTCGCCTAACTGTCAGTAGAATGCACCGGTCTTGTTTGAGGTACGGTGTGCACTTGTCACAGCAGTCGCTGTTGTGCGATTTGGGAGAGACGGTTCTCTAGAACCAAGCGTACTGTTGAGCGGGACAGATTGTACGATGGACGGATAGAAGCAAGCGTTGAGAAAAAAGGCATTCCACCTGGACCTCCTCCCCGTTCCCCACCTACAGTGAATAGGGGCGATTTTTGGGCGAAGCCCGTGCAACCAAGCTCGCCGCCGGCGATCCGCTCGATTTCTCGCCCTCCGTGGCCGCTCCGGCGGCGGGAGGACGGGGAATCGACGGATCCCGGCGTTGTACATAGTTTAGGTGTGTGTGGGGTGCCTGCCGGCGGCGCTGTGGAGGTGGCGGCGTGGCCGGAGAGGCTTTTGGTGGCGGTGGCTCCCTCCTCTGTCCTTGGTGCTCCGGCGGACGCTCGGGACAGATCCCCGTTGCTGGTGCGTCTGCTGCTCCTCGGAGCCGCGGCGTGCCTTCCCCTGAGCTGGTGGCCGTGGTGGCGGCGCTAGCTCCTGTACGTGGGGTCCTTTGCCTTGCACCACGGTGCAAGGTGGTGCTTTTGCTAAAGTTCTATGGGAGTTTGCAGGTGAGAAGCCCTTCCTCGCCGGCGACCTCGGTGGGTGATGTGGAAGATGGATCGCGTCTTCGTGTTCGTCTCCGGCGTGAGACGGCGAGGGCGAGCTGGCGGCTCGAAGCCGATGCCCGTTTATCGTCAAGATGATGGCGCCTGCGTCAGTTGGACTTTGCGGCGTCTCAACGTGGTTGTTCGAGCCGGCGGCTTTGGTGCGTGGTGAGCTCCCTTCCTCCTTGCCCGGCGGCGTGCTGTCGGTGTTCGTTGGTGGTGTGCTGCTTGGTGGCTCCGTGTTCGTCGTGCGTCGTGTGCGTCTTGCCTCTCTTCGTGTGTGCTTGTGCTTTCTCTGGTTGATCTTGTACACGAACTCCTTTCAAAAAGAAGCAAGCGTTGAGCGGGACAGATTGTACGGTTGGACCTTTGGTACCAGACATGGAGTATAATTCAACCACTTGCGTGGAGCTCAGTGTATGGGTCCTTCGTAACGTCTGGCCACAAGCAAGTGGTAGCCGGCCATACACAATGACTGGTTGCAACACAGATAATTGGTTTGTGCCATTCTTGCCTCTCTAGAAGGTGCACCATGTGTCACACGATAATTGCCAAGCGGAACCAGCAACCGTTATGGCCTGGAATCACTCGTACAAAACTCTGTCGGCTTACAAGTCGCTCCGACTAGGGTATACGTAGTACTTTATTTTCAAAATAACTGAAAGGACATTGTTAAAGTAAAAAAATCTGATTTTTTTTCTTTTCTAAATGTAACAATGATATAAATATAACATTGTGTTTTTTTAATGAAATACATTGTATTCTAAACTTTGTAAATAAGATAAAAAATGCAAATCTAAAGTAGGGAATGAAAGGGCATAGTTGACTGTAATCTTGTTTTGGTGATTATGACAACACAACTAGTTTCTCACAGTGTGTTAAGCTTTTGACAGGTTCGAATTATTCACATAAAGAAGAGCTGTTCCGTGTTGAGATCGAAGAAATCCATCCTGGCCGGAAGTTCCGGTGGCCACCGGAAGTTCCGGACCCAGGGGCGGAAGTTCCGAACTTAGAACTTCTGGATATCGTTTTTTCTAGTGTTTTCGCTTCTGTACTTGTCCGGAGGTTTTGCCGGAACTTCCGGCCCCGTTCCGGTGTAAGTGATTCTGCGCAGGGTTTGCAACGGGCAGATTTTCTTGGGGGTATAAATACCCCTCCACCTACCTCCAGCCAGCCAGCTCGTCCAGAATTTATTGCTCTCCATTGTTGCAAGACCAAAGCTCACCGATCTCCCAATCCCTCCACCCAAACTCACTCATACTTGGAGGATTGAAGGAGAAGGCCCCGATCTACAACTTCACCGAAGCGTTCTTCATTTCCCCCTCATTCACTTGAGGGATTTGAGTCTAGGGTTTCCACTAGGAAAACCTAGGCATCTTGTTGTACTTACTTGCTTGCTACTTTTGTGTAGCGAAGTTGTGGTGCTTGGAAGCTCCCAATCCTTTTGTGGGTTGTTCTCCAAGCTTGTTGGAAGGGTTCCGGATTCCGCCTTGAAGGATTCCGATAGTGGAAGGTGAACCGATCTTTTGGGCGAGGTTCATCGGAGAATAGGGTGAGACCATTTGTGGCGTCTTGAGTATTGAAACTCACACCCCTCCAACGAGACGTACTCCCCTAAAAAGGAAAAACTAGGGAATACATCCTTGTCTCCGGGTGCTTCCCGATCGGTTACTCCTTACTCGTTATTTATTACTTGTATCTTATCTTGTTTAGGCTTAACTTGTCATATAGGTAAATTCACCATAGTTGTATATTTAGAGAATTTACCTTTGTGTCAAGCCTTAATCGAAAAAGAATTAAAACTTGGAGTAGCCCCCCCCCCCCCCCCCCCCCCTCTAGGTGGCCATACGATCATTTCAGTGAACAGTTCCAAAATTTAAACCTCCAAATCCTTGATTAGGACATTATTTTATTGTGGCCGCTGATTAAAACATGATGAAGCCCACAACTCATGTATTTTTTATTTTTTTGACTTGAAGTCCACGTTGCGAGAAACAAGTAACTGCTATTGCTAGCCGTGCCACACACAATGACTGGTTGACGGCACGGGTCTCAAAATTTTGCCCCTCCCTCCACCCCCACCCTTGCGCCATGGATGGTCGATAGAAGCTTTTTATCTCGAGAGATTGTGAGGAAGAAGATTATCTCTGCATGTGCGAAAAGTCTCTTTGTAGTCCGTTATGTATTTTTATTCACCATTTAAAATAAATCCGGAAAATCTGTTGATGGTGACAACGATTTTATATATGCTTATGTAAAGTTCAACTCAAAATACTTTTTATTTCACCCTACACAAAAATGACAAATCTCGAAAATTTTGAGATATTTTGAATCACCACCCGAGATTTAGAAATTTTTCATTTCTACACGGGATAAAATACAAAATATTTTCCATTTCATTTTTCACACAGATAAAAAACGCCATTATCTACAGTTAGAAATTTTTAGTAGATTTTTTGAAACTTAAATTGTAGATTTCAAATTTTCAAAAAACGGGCTACTTGTAGCCCGGGAGACAAAACACTGTAGTCATGAATGTGGGCTTGTACTTTATGTATGGGCCTTAAGTGAGCAGGCCCATCACAAGGTGTCTATTTGTTAAGCTAACACAATCTTGCCCTGGTTTTTTAGGCATAGCCCGTCCTCAACTCACGATACCCTTTAAAGTAATTTAAAAGTTGCAGGTACTAGTCTCACACAATTTTTGGTGGTTTTGGCGTTGTTCTACGGCTACCTTCAGAAAAGTACAAGATTGTGTCATGGATGAAGAAAGAGCTTGAAGATTTCACAGATTTGCTAGTCTATTTTAGTTTTGTTTTTGTAATCGATGTAATTGTGTACTCTTTGTTGGTTTAATATATGTGGAAAATTCAAAAAAATAAAGTCTCACACAATTTTGGTATCGGTAAATGGTACTAGTCCCACACTTTTGGTATCACTGGATAGATAAGTTTTTATTTTCTCGTGTTATTTCCAGCACTCAATTTGTATGGTGTTACAACGTCAAAGAAATCCATGTTTACTTGGCAAATTTACATGTCAGACAGAACAAACAAGAAGTTGCTGCTGCTTGCAAACTACTCCATAAACAAAAAGTTGCTGCTGCTTGGAGTACTAGGTTTGAGAAAAAAACGGAAAGATTCTCACTAAGAGAGCAGTAGAAGAATCAGCATTAATGAAACTGCACAATCAATATTCAGGACATAATGCAAATCTGAGCCTAAAACTGAACCATATAGTCATAATTATCATTCATTTATTCAATAATCAATATACAGAGCTCACACTAATTGATCAAGCCATCAAGGTCTCGTTTAGATACAGAAGAATCAGTATTCCTAGGAAATTTAGTGCAAGCTCACATTCAGCGATCAAGTTCAACTTTTCTAAAGATTTTACCTTTTCAGTATCTATAATTCTATAAACAGAGCCACGGCAATTTATTTCTAATAAACTCGGACCTATCCGTAGCACTTGAGGACCATTGTTTGACCCCCAGCTTATCTCCTCTTGGGAGGCATGGCACTTAGAGAAGTATTTTTATCTTCGTTACTCCCTTCTCTTTCATATATGAAGTACAAAGTACTTACAAATTAACTAAAATCCGTGTGCAGTTTCGCAAATTATCAGATGAAAATATGAAATCAAGCAATTACAAAAAGGCTGAAGAAGTGTCAAAAATGATCATGGAGAGTGCTGCTGCGCAGCCACGTTTTTTGACCCCCATTCTATCTATCTCCTCTTGGGAGGCATGGCACTTATAAGAGTATCGAGCAGCAGGGCAGTGTTGCAATACGTAGCTAGGCACAAGTAGCTCGTCTCGTCGGTCAAGCCTTAGAGCTCTCTCCGGTCAATCGTTGCTGGACAATTAAAAATGGAAGCCATCCGGGTGGTGAGCCGGCGCATCGTCAAGGCCTCCGGCGCCTCCTCCGGCCCCTCCTTGGAACCGCACGTGCTGGCCGTCTCTTTTTAAACCTCGACCTCTTCACCAGCTCCTTACAAGCGTCTATGGTATGCGTCTACCCCAAGCCTCCCACCGGCGGCGACTTCCACGCCGTTGTTGAGGCCTTCGAGGCCCACCTGCCGGCCTTCCTGAACTATATTTTCCAACTGGCTGGCCGCATCGTCGTGGATCCGATCTCCGGCATCCCTGTGATACACTGCTACAACCAAGGCGCGGAACTTGTGGTGGCAGATGCCGGCGTCGTCGCGTCGAGCTGCGGTCCCTGGACTGGGGCCTGTCGGAGCAGTCCGTGAGGAAGATGCTGGTTCCGTACGCCCAGGAGCTGGGGCTGTCGCTGCAGCTGGTCTCCTTCAGCTGCGGCGGCTTCGCCGTGGTGTGGGGCATAAACACCCTGATCGGAGACGGCAACGGCGGGGTGTTGATGCTGAGGACGTGGTCCCAGCTAGTCCGCTCCGGGTCTCCGGCGCAGGCCGTTTTCCGCCCGCGTGACCCGCCGTCGTACGGCGCCTTGGTGGACGGGATGTACACCAGGTGGGACCACAACAACCAGGTGAACGCCCTGACGGCCGAGGAGAGCTTCGTGGAGGCGCACGACATTGCCAGGCTGCGTCGCGAGGCGGCGGGGGCCTCGCGCCTGATGGCCGTGTCCGCGTACCTATGGAAGGTCCTGGCGGGCGTGGTGGGGACGTCCAAGCTTCTGGGCGAGGACGAGAAGCGCTGCCGCATGCTGTGGTGGGTGGATGGGCGGCACCAGCTGTCGTTGCCGGAGACGCTGCGCAACTACACGGGAATCATGACGGCCTACGTGGTTGCGGAGGAGAACGTGGGCACGGTGATGCGCGAGCCACTGGCGAGCGTGGCGGCCATGGCGCGGGAGGCCATCACGTCGGTGGACTACGACGAGCTGTACCAGCAGATGGTTGACTGGATGGAGGTGCACAAGCCTGCATGGTTCTCCGAGACCGCCACCTTCGGGCTCGGCAGCCCCACGCTGGCGCAGACAATCTGGTCTTCCTTCCAGGCCGGCGACACCGACTTTGGCTTCGGCCAGGCAGCGTTGGCCATGCCGGTGCACGCCGGCCTCGGCAGGTGCTGCATGGCCATGGGCCTGCTCTGCGTCTCCCCCAAGCCAGCAGACCCTGGGACGTGGAACCTCAGCGCCTCCGTGTGGCCGCGGCTCGCAGCGGCGCTTGAGTCCGACCACCACCGCATATTCAAGCCTCTCACCGCAGAGTACCTTGGTCTCACTTACAGACCTCGTCTCTGAATCCCCCATCTAGCGGGACGTATGTCTTTTTATTCACTCATGCATACTCGAAACAGGCTTTCTGTAACATCCCAAAAATTTGGAATGTTTTAAAAATCACTAAAAATTAAAACTTTTGTTTGAATGAAATAAATTACTCGAAATTGAAATTGAATCTAATATATTACTTTCAATTACTTACCAAAACCCTATTTACAGATTGTTTAGAGTTAATTTTTAAACATACCCTAATTTTCAAATTTTGTTTTGATCCATTCCTATGATTTAGAAATGAGTTTGTAGCTCCTTTTCAAAATTGTATTTGTGGTAAATTTCCTAGATTTTCTTCAAAACCACAAGTGATTTTATTAAAACCCTTTTTCAAGATTTAATAAGCAATCATACAATATTTTTGGAATCTGACATTGAAATGTATTTTAAATAATTACTTACCTTCTATTTTCAAGAATTAAGGATTTTGAAGTAAAACATCTAAATTGATACTCCAAACGATTATTTGTATTTAAAATGAATTATCAAAATAGTTTTAAATAAAATATTTTGTATCAAAGTACTTTATTGGGTTTATCATATTGAGTGATATTACTCATATATTTTTCTAGATTTTAGTTTTTGCTTCAACAGGAATTTATAAAACCCCATTTTATGAAATGAACACAAAGGTCCTAATAAACCTTTAAGCATTATTTTGAATCTTCAAATTTGAAAAGATTTTTGAAAAGGATGTTTGAAGTTTTAAAAGAAAGGTTTTGATTCTTCAAATCTATAGAAACTGGTTTGATTTGATTGGGAACTCTAAAACAAAAGATAGAAAAGAAATAAGAAAACAGAAAAGGAAAACAAAAAAAAAGAACAGAACAAAAAAAAAGAGAGAAAGGTTAACTGGGCCGAGCCCAGGCCTTACCTACCGCGCGCGCAACCCTAACCTAGCCCAGCACCCGGCCCAGCCCGCTGTCCCCTCCTTCTCCAACCGTCCGGCGCCCCATGACGCGCACGACGCCGTCCGCGCCGTCGCCCACGTTCCCCACATCCTCCACTCGCCCCCGAGCCAGCAACGGCACCCCCGAGCCCGCCGTTAAAATCCCCTCTCCCTCCGCCCCATTTCCCCTCTCTTCTCGCATCCAATCGCGCCCCCAGGCCTCCAAATCCGCTCACCGGAGTCCGCCACTGCCGCCGCCGCGATTCGTCATTTCCGGCGACACCGAAGGTCCTATCCGCCCCCTTTTGGTCCCTTTCTCTCCCCTTGTCCAGGCGCACCTCCTTATGCCCGTGTTCGTATTTTTCCTCAGCTGCATCATCGAACCCGAGCACGTCCGAACCTCGCCGACGCCCCGACGCCCCGACGCACACCGGCCACGCCTCCACGCTGTTCCAGGACGGGATCGAGCGCACCGACCCGCCATCCTCTTCGCCGAGACGCCGCGCACACCGTCGTTGCCTCACCTCGCACGGGGAGCAACCAGAGCCTCCGCTACGTCCACGCCCGAGCCGCGTCGCCGCCGTCTTCCTCGCCTCCGGCAACATCCCGCCGCCCCGGTGAGCCTCGCTGACACATTCCCTCCCAGCCGTCCGATCTAACGGCGATGGCCAGGATTAGATCCACACACGAACCGGTACGGACCAATCACAGAGCGCCACGTGGCCTGGGAGTTTCTGTGAATTTCCCGATTTGTTTCAAAAATGGCGACTTTGCAGAAAAGCCCTGAAATTTCAAACTATCACAACTTTTTACTGGTTTGGCCAAATTTAACAAATTTTATATTTTTGAAAACCTCTAGACATGTAGAATCTTTTGGCATCATTAGTTGTCTGTTTTGTCAAAGTTTAAAACATTCAAATTTCAAATGAGAGATTTGAGTGTATTTAGCATAACTTTAATTTTATAAGTCCAAAATGTGCAAATAAAATATTTTTGGAAACCTTAGGTTCTGTAGAATAACTTAGTCACTTTAAAATATTTTTAATACTTTTAAACAATTCAAAAACAAGAGACTCAATTGGAGTATTTTGGATATAGTTTAAATCCTGTAAATTACTTTAATATGATTCCTTTTTGAAAAGTGACCCAACTAGTTGTCTATGTCCAGAAAGACCAAAACCCATCTTTAGAATATATTTTCCAACCCAATTATTAAGGTTTGTGTTTAAGATCTTTCTAAAGATATGTTGTTACAAAAATCCTTGTTTTAAATATGTTAAACCTTTTCCAAAATTCCTTGTGTGACCATGTTGATCAAGACCAACCTTTTAGAACCCTTGGAACACCACAGCAAGTTACATATGACATCCATGATGTTCATACATAATTGCTTGACCAACCTTTAACCAAATTGGCAAACCCTAAACCTAATCACATTAATTCTTTTTGCATATTGAATTATGTGATAATCCTTGACCACCGTTTTGTGAATACGTTGATGTGTATGTTTGCTTTGTTATGCATTGATGTTGTTGAATTGTTTGTTTATTATTGTGTTATCCTTATGTTTAGATTGTACGGAGTGCTTTACGTGTTGTGAAGAGTGTAACTTCAACTCTTCAGTTGGCCAAGGCAAGTGACACCATAAAAGTCCTACTACTTTTACTACTATGCACTTAGTGTTTTCAGTAGTATGCATGATAGGCTTGTTACTGAATATTATACTATGCTATGCTCCTATTAGTGTGTAGCCATCCCCACCCAGAACTTTGTAGTATGGAACTTAGTATAGTCATGCTATGAAAAATGTTTTGATTAGTTGGATAGTGATGGAAACTAATAACTAATCAATGAACTACCTGGGTGCTGGTTGGAGAACCATGGTGGGTGACTACTCAGGGGGTCCATGTCTATGGTAATTTGCCCTTGGTGGAAGTGCACAATTGTGGAAAGTCACCCAGGCTTAAAGAGATTGTAGACTCTCCTTGTTCAGTAGCTTCTAGTGCAGCCACATGTCATATGGGCTCTGTCTTGATGGAGTAAGTTGAGCGGACTCATCCCGGCTTGACAGGTGGTGGTAGAGGTTTATAGGTGAAGCGCGTCAGGCCGGTATGGGATGGGAAAGTTCTTCCGAAATATCTCGTCTCAGTCTTCTCTTTTCCATTTCATAATTGGTTGCAATGGAGGAGGGAATGATTGGGTCTTGTGGTGAAAGTGCACACCCTCTCGAGAGTTAAAACTAAGTATACTTAGCCGTGTCCCCGGTTATGGACAATTTTGAGCAACTAGACCGGGAAGCTGTTGAAGATCTCCTCATCCCAATTTCTAAATTAAAACTTGAGGGTGAACAAGGGATGGGAGCTCACTGATTCTATCAGTGGTGCTTGCCATGAGTAGTTGTCAAAGGTGTTCACTGATGTCTATCAGTGGTACTCTTTGTCTATGATGAAAATTGTTTTACAAATGATAGGATAAAACTGGCTTTATGCAAACAGCCTCAAACTCCACTTAGCCAAATATTCATGTAGAAGATAGGTTGCCATTTATATCCACATAAGTGTCATCTTGCCATCACAATTCAATTGTGCTGACCCATATAGTTGGGCTGTAACTCACCGTTGCAGGTCCGTCAGACGATGAGTGAGGTTTCGACAGGGTTTCGAGTCTACAACCAACATGCTTGCCTGTGGCACATGAAGATGATGGGCTCACTGTATCATTTGCTTTCCGCTGTGTGTTTACTTTGGTTTGAGCTAGCCTTCGGCTATGCACCTTGTATCGAATCTTTTAAATTCTGGATCATCGTGTAATATACTTTGATACAATGTTATGGTATTGCATCTCAAACTGTGTGTGCTAGCAAGTCGATCCAGGGACTAGCACGTTACACGGGGAATCCCAACCTTTGTTAAAAGGTGGGGGTTCTACAGATGGTATCAGAGCACTGTGTTGCCTGTAGGTTCGTGACCCTAGGTTTGGATAGAAATAGGTTTTGACCATAGGATTGAAAATCTATTTTTATTCAGTTTTCTAAAATTATATATACAATTCATGGTACCTCTTCTTGTACTCTCGTCTAGTATCTAACTTCTGAAAGTATCTGCTTTTGTTTTAGATGACCAGCCTCATCGAATCCATCAAGAAAGGACCAGTGATGACCATGACTCTACAAAGTGGGACTGAGTTTCCAAGAGCATTAAAGGATAACATGAAGAGCTTGGGTTTTGAAGGAGAAGCAGTATACAAAGGATTTCCTTTCATGGATGAAGGTCAAGAGTACTGGTGGGTGCAACTCCACATATACAAGAGCAAAGGCGATGACCACAAGACCGAAGGTTGCTGCTTGTTCACCAATCCAATACTTCAAACATCATTCTTTGATTCAGCAAGAAGTGCACATGGGAGGCTATCGAGTACCTTGAAAAAGACTTCGATTTAGGCTTCACAACACCCAGAAGTACCTTGATGAACTCAAGGAATAGAGGAGGAAATCGACGCACAGAAGCAGGAGATGGATTTGGAGAAGGATGCTCTCATCGAAGACAAATGAAACTTGATATTGACAACATGAAGTTGGAAGCCAAGGTTGAACAGCAGGAGGCACAAATTCTAGAACTGCAAGCTCAGTGTACTCATCTTCTTGAGAGGAGAATGAGAGTACTAATACCTTGAAGACCACTGTGAGTCAGTTGAGGGCTGACATAGTATATATGGCTTTGGAACTCTGCAATCAGGAAGACCTGATTCGTGCGAAGGATGCCCAGATTGCATCCATGAAGTGAGAAGAATTGAATTAAGAAGAATCAATCGAGTGTGCCAAGGAAGAACAAGTTGGCAAGGAAGTGTATCACCTGTTTACCTTAGATTGGACCCCAAATTAGTCTTATTTGAAACAACGTTATGTTAATGTATTGATCATATCAACCTATGTGGTATGGCAATACTAGTTTGCTTGTTAGTGTGTTGAACCATGTTGTTGTGACATTTGCTTGATTGGAAATTGTTTGTCATGTTTTGTTGTGTGGGTTGTGAGGGCTTTTAGTTTCCTCCCTCCTTAGATCTTTCTATCTTATCCTCATCTATGCTAAACCCACAGATGCCTCCTCGCCGTGACAACCACAACAACAACAATGGGAGAACAATGAGAACAACAACAACAATGGGCTACAACAAGTCATGACCCAGCTCATGCAAGTGATGACACAGTTCATAGCAAACAACAACAACAACAACAACCCCCACCACCACCCCCTCATGTGGACATGCTGACCAGATTCCTGAGATGAGGCCAGCAACTTTCACTAGTGCCTCAGAGCCCGTCGTAGCTGATGACTGGCTACACTCGGTGAATAAGAATCTGGTGACCATAGGATGCACGGATGAAGAAAGGTTAGGTTTGCAACACATCTTTTAGAGGACCTGCAGCCAGCTGATGGGACAATTATCAGATTACTCACCCAATTGAAGAAGTCACTTGGGAGTCATTTCAGGAAGGTTTCCGCACTGCACACATATCAACTGGTGTTATGAGTCTGAAGAAAAGAGAGTTCCGCAACCTACGTCAGGGAAGCCGTACAGTTGCTGAATACATAGAAGAGTTCAACAATCTGGCACGCTATGCTCCGGATGACGTCGACACAGATGCCAAGAGAAGGGAGAAATTCTTGGATGGTCTGAATGATGAACTAGCTATTCAGCTGTCAGTTGTCTACACGCCCAACTATCAGTCCCTGCTAGACAAGGCTACTATTCTGGAGAGCAAACAAAAGCATGCTGAGAACAGGAAGAGGAAGCACAACTTTGACAAGCACTACTCTGGACCACATCAGAAAATGCGTAGCCATCATGATGGCAGTGGCAACTCAGGATTCTACAAACATGGTGGTAATGAACATCAGCCTGGAGGCAATGGACATCAACATGGAGGAAATGGCCACTACAACCACGGCCACAACCATAATGTAGGATATCGAGGTGACAATCACAATGGACATGGAAACCACAATGGACAACACCACCACAACCATTCAGAGAAGAAGGACCTCAGTCAGGTACAATGCTTCTCATGCAAGAAGATGGGGCATTACGCCAATGAGTGCCCAGAGAGGAAGGCTGGAGAAGCTGCCAAGCCCAACCCATTCAAGAAAGGGCATGTGAATCATATCAATGTGGAAGAAGTATTTGGTGGGCTTGAAGTTGAGAACAGTAAGTCCAACATCAATTAATGCTCAGCACATGTTCATTTCGAATACTAGTACATTCTATATGCATGAGTCAAGGATGATGAAGCACAACTCAAACAACTAAAGATATAGCTGACCTATAGAGTCACCTCGACACAAGAAACAAGAAAGTTAGACGACCCACAAAAGTTCCTTTTAAGGGTGGTAGCCACTCACATACCCCGAACCGATCCCTTTTGCTAGCCTCTCCGAATCTCGAGGACGAGATTCCTTTTAAGGGTGGTAGTCTGTAACATCCCAAAAATTTGGAATGTTTTAAAAATCACTAAAAATTAAAACTTTTGTTTGAATGAAATAAATTACTCGAAATTGAAATTGAATCTAATATATTACTTTCAATTACTTACCAAAACCCTATTAACAGATTGTTTAGAGTTAATTTTTAAACATACCCTAATTTTCAAATTTTGTTTTGATCCATTCCTATGATTTAGAAATGAGTTTGTAGCTCCTTTTCAAAATTGTATTTGTGGTAAATTTCCTAGATTTTCTTCAAAACCACAAGTGATTTTATTAAAACCCTTTTTCAAGATTTAATAAGCAATCATACAATATTTTGGAATCTGACATTGAAATGTATTTTAAATAATTACTTACCTTCTATTTTCAAGAATTAAGGATTTTGAAGTAAAACATCTAAATTGATACTCCAAACGATTATTTGTATTTAAAATGAATTATCAAAATAGTTTTAAATAAAATATTTTGTATCAAAGTACTTTATTGGGTTTATCATATTGAGTGATATTACTCATATATTTTTCTAGATTTTAGTTTTTGCTTCAACAGGAATTTATAAAACCCCATTTTATGAAATGAACACAAAGGTCCTAATAAACCTTTAAACATTATTTTGAATCTTCAAATTTGAAAAGATTTTTGAAAAGGATGTTTGAAGTTTTAAAAGAAAGGTTTTGATTCTTCAAATCTATAGAAACTGGTTTGATTTGATTGGGAACTCTAAAACAAAAGATAGAAAAGAAATAAGAAAACAGAAAAGGAAAACAAAAAAAAAGAACAGAACAAAAAAAAAAGAGAGAAAGGTTAACTGGGCCGAGCCCAGGCCTTACCTACCGCGCGCGCAACCCTAACCTAGCCCAGCACCCGGCCCAGCCCGCTGTCCCCTCCTTCTCCAACCGTCCGGCGCCCCATGACGCGCACGACGCCGTCCGCGCCGTCGCCCACGTTCCCCACATCCTCCACTCGCCCCCGAGCCAGCAACGGCACCCCCGAGCCCGCCGTTAAAATCCCCTCTCCCTCCGCCCCATTTCCCCTCTCTTCTCACATCCAATCGCGCCCCCAGGCCTCCAAATCCGCTCACCGGAGTCCGCCACTGCCGCCGCCGCGATTCGTCATTTCCGGCGACACCGAAGGTCCTATCCGCCCCCTTTTGGTCCCTTTCTCTCCCCCTTGTCCAGGCGCACCTCCTTATGCCCGTGTTCGTATTTTTCCTCAGCTGCATCATCGAACCCGAGCACGTCCGAACCTCGCCGACGCCCCGACGCCCCGACGCACACCGGCCACGCCTCCACGCTGTTCCAGGACGGGATCGAGCGCACCGACCCGCCATCCTCTTCGCCGAGACGCCGCGCACACCGTTGTCGCCTCACCTCGCACGGGGAGCAACCAGAGCCTCCGCTACGTCCACGCCCGAGCCGCGTCGCCGCCGTCTTCCTCGCCTCCGGCAACATCCCGCCGCCCCGGTGAGCCTCGCTGACACTTTCCCTCCCAGCCGTCCGATCTAACGGCGATGGCCAGGATTAGATCCACACACGAACCGGTACGGACCAATCACAGAGCGCCACGTGGCCTGGGAGTTTCTGTGAATTTCCCGATTTGTTTCAAAAATGGCGACTTTGCAGAAAAGCCCCTGAAATTTCAAACTATCACAACTTTTTACTGGTTTGGCCAAATTTAACAAATTTTATATTTTTGAAAACCTCTAGACATGTAGAATCTTTTGGCATCATTAGTTGTCTGTTTTGTCAAAGTTTAAAACATTCAAATTTCAAATGAGAGATTTGAGTGTATTTAGCATAACTTTAATTTTATAAGTCCAAAATGTGCAAATAAAATATTTTTTGGAAACCTTAGGTTCTGTAGAATAACTTAGTCACTTCTAGAAATATTTTTTAATACTTTTTAAACAATTCAAAAACAAGAGACTCAATTGGAGTATTTTGGATATAGTTTAAATCCTGTAAATTACTTTAATATGATTCCTTTTTGAAAAGTGACCCAACTAGTTGTCTATGTCCAGAAAGACCAAAACCCATCTTTAGAATATATTTTCCAACCCAATTATTAAGGTTTGTGTTTAAGATCTTTCTAAAGATATGTTGTTACAAAAAAATCCTTGTTTTAAATATGTTAAACCTTTTCCAAAATTCCTTGTGTGACCATGTTGATCAAGACCAACCTTTTAGAACCCTTGGAACACCACAGCAAGTTACATATGACATCCATGATGGTCATACATAATTTCTTGACCAACCTTTAACCAAATTGGCAAACCCTAAACCTAATCACATTAATTCTTTTTGCATATTGAATTATGTGATAATCCTTGACCACCGTTTTGTGAATACGTTGATGTGTATGTTTGCTTTGTTATGCATTGATGTTGTTGAATTGTTTGTTTATTATTGTGTTATCCTTATGTTTAGATTGTACGGAGTGCTTTACGTGTTGTGAAGAGTGTAACTTCAACTCTTCAGTTGGCCAAGGCAAGTGACACCATAAAAGTCCTACTACTTTTTTTACTACTATGCACTTAGTGTTTTCAGTAGTATGCATGATAGGCTTGTTACTGAATATTATACTATGCTATGCTCCTATTAGTGTGTAGCCATTCCCCACCCAGAACTTTGTAGTATGAAACTTAGTATAGTCATGCTATGAAAAATGTTTTGATTAGTTGGATAGTGATGGAAACTAATAACTAATCAATGAACTACCTGGGTGCTGGTTGGAGAACCATGGTGGGTGACTACTCAGGGGGTCCATGTCTATGGTTCATGTCTATGGTAATTTGCCCTTGGTGGAAGTGCACAATTGTGGAAAGTCACCCAGGCTTAAAGAGATTGTAGACTCTCCTTGTTCAGTAGCTTCTAGTGCAGCCGCATGTCATATGGGCTCTGTCTTGATGGAGTAAGTTGAGCGGACTCATCCCGGCTTGACAGGTGGTGGTAGAGGTTTATAGGTGAAGCGCGTCAGGCCGGTATGGGATGGGAAAGTTCTTCCGAAATATCTCGTCTCAGTCTTCTCTTTTCCATTTCATAATTGGTTGCAATGGAGGAGGGAATGATTGGGTCTTGTGGTGAAAGTGCACACCCTCTCGAGAGTTAAAACTAAGTATACTTAGCCGTGTCCCCGGTTATGGACAATTTTGAGCAACTAGACCGGGAAGCTGTTGAAGATCTCCTCATCCCAATTTCTTAATTAAAACTTGATGGGTGAACAAGGGATGGGAGCTCACTGTTTTCTATCAGTGGTGCTTGCCATGAATAGTTGTCAAAGGTGTTCACTGATGTCTATCAGTGGTACTCTTTGTCTATGATGAGAATTGTTTTACAAATGATAGGATAAAACTGGCTTTATGCAAAACAGCCTCAAAACTCCACTTAGCCAAATATTCATGTAGAAGATAGGTTGCCATTTATATCCACATAAGTGTCATCTTGCCATCACAATTCAATTGTGCTGACCCATATAGTTGGGCTGTAACTCACCGTTGCAGGTCCGTCAGACGATGAGTGAGGTTTCGACAGGGTTTCGAGTCTACAACCAACATGCTTGCCTGTGGCACATGAAGATGATGGGCTCACTGTATCATTTGCTTTCCGCTGTGTGTTTACTTTGGTTTGAGCTAGCCTTCGGCTATGCACCTTGTATCGAATCTTTTAAATTCTGGATCATCGTGTAATATACTTTGATACAATGTTATGGTATTGCATCTCAAACTGTGTGTGCTAGCAAGTCGATCCAGGGACTAGCACGTTACACGGGGAATCCCAACCTTCGTTAAAAGGTGGGGGTTCTACACTTTCGCCCCGCTTTATAAATAAAACAACATGTCAAGCAGATCCATACACAGTTACAAACATAAGAGCGGTAAGGCCGCTTGCTGGGGACGCAGCACAAGTAAACCCACATGAAAAAAGCAAGAAATGGTGGGGGTGAGGGTGGGGGCGGTTTGAGAGATACAACAAGATAGAGAGATGAAGAGAGCGAACAAGGAGCACGTTAACTTGTTGATTTTCTATGTAACATGCATATGCATGCATCTAGCTGTTCGCATGCTGTTATTTCACTTCGCTGTGTGTATATATGCCCTTGGTCATCATGGAATAAAAGGTAAGGATGTTTTAGATGTTAAGTAGTCAGTCGACTGATTTTCATTTCGCTGTTAGTCATATTTTGGTAGCCAATAATTAGTTGACACGTGTGCTTTAGTGGCTAGCTGAGCGCGTGAATGGAAAAATCACGAGCGAAACGTGAAAACCCCCGAGCCATGGCCCCCTAATGGGTTTTGTTGTGAAACTGGGCCCGAACCCAACAAATAAATCACCCTGCTGCCAGCAAGACGTGCAAGGCCCAATTTAAACCACGGCAACCGCCAAGACCAAAAGCACAACCCAGTAAAAAAAGGCAGAGAAGGGGATCTTTTTGTTTGCGAGCATGCCAATGTCATACCTTTTTTATATAGAAGATAGAATCAAATTACAAGAACCAGGTCCGACTGTAGACAATCAGAACGGCTTTTAACTCCCATTCACGCACTAGCCTACTCTCTCCTCTGATTATTCTCCCTCCTGCAGCTTAGACATTCAGACAGAAACATGTTGCATCTCTGAAAAATCTACAACTTCCTTTCAAAAACTCACTGACAAAAACAGGAGCTAGAGGTGGATCAGCATGGATATAGGAGCAAAACAAAGCACGCAGAAGTCGTACCAGCTGAAGGTAATCATCTGCAAAATTGAAAAAGAAATGAAACTATGTCTTCCAAAAAATTGTGTTCATGCTACACTTTCATGTCTTTTAGTAGGAACACTCGAACATTCTCGTGTTCACATAGAAATGACAAGAAAAACACATATGTTGATCTGTGGGAGAGAGGATATGGCATAGGCGACAGGGGGAATTTGAGAGGATGATGCATGATATATGGTGGCGGCGCGGTGGGGGATCAGACACTCGGCCTCTATCTGTCCACGGTATAGTAACTGAATATGGCCGCAGCATTGTACACAAAAACATTGGTGAATGAATCGAACATGAAAGAAACAACCTTGAAAATCTAGGAAATTATCAACTACTCACAAATATCATCAATCATCTAACTTACAGAGACAAAAATCACATAAACAGAGAGAGAGAACTATTGCAAGGTCCTTGTAGCAAAAAAACAACTGAAGAAGAGCGATTCGAAATTTGAATGGGCTCCTGCGACGCGGGTGGCAACCCGCCACCGTGCACCTCCGCCGTGCGTCCCGCGCCGCCGGCGAACCTCCGTACCTGCCCCCGGCTCAGGTAAGGGTTCTAGATGGACGGTTCTGGGCGGTGCCCCTCGAGGTCGTCGAGGACGAGGTAAGTGAGGAGGAGGAGGGCTCCCCGCCGGCGACGGCGCGCTCTGCTCCCACTTTCGGAGACTTTCTCCAGGCCGCAGTCGAGCGTGGCGGCTCGCTGCGTGCTCCGAGTCGTCCGCGCCGGTCGGCCTTTGCGCCGGGCGGCCGCGGCTCGAGGTTCGCCGCCCTCGCCGGCCAGGGCGCCGCCGGCGGGCGAGACTTCCCCTTCCGCGAGCTCCGGGCCACGCGCTCCTGGCCGCGGATGGGAGAGAAGGGGGGCCGTGGGGTGCGGCTGAGCCCCACGCGTCGCACCCTGTTCCCGGCGGTGGAGTCGCCGCTCCCGCCGCAGCGGGCGCCGCCGGCGGAGGAGGTCCGGGAGTCTCGGCCGCTGCCTGCCCTGGAGGAGGCGCTCCCTTTGTGGGCTGGGTCAGCTGGTGGGTCGGGCCTCCTTCTGGCGGATCGCTCGCACGTGAGCGTTAGCTGGGCTGGGGTTGCTCGCGCGGAGATGGGCCTGCCCCAGGCCGCTGATGGGCCTCGGCCCAGCCCAGCGAGCCAGCCAGTTAAGTGGCTCTGGCTCAGACGCGGATCGATCGATATTGCGTTAGGGTTCCCAGCTTCTGACGAGGACGTGAGCCGCCACCACCGATCGGCGCGTCGAATCCGCGTGCTGCCGCGCAGGGCACCAAGCGCCGCCACGGCGACAGGGCGCCCTCTGACCCCCAGCGGCAGGAGGCTGACCTCCGTGCCAAGGCCTTGGCGGCGCAGGGCGCCGAAAAGCGGGCGGCGGGGCAGGGGTCGGCTGGAGCTGGCGGCTCGGGCTCGGGATCCTCCGGCGTCGCGGCCAAGGACAAGGGAGGGGCTGGGGCAGGGGCTGGTCCGCGCGCGAAGACCGATTGGTATGCGTTGCGGGCGAAGAAGCGCAAGGAGAAGGAGAGGAAAAGGGTGGCAGAGGAGAAAGAGGCGCTGTGCGCTGCGCATGCCGCCGGGCGCGCACCTCCGGGTGCCGGTGCGCCCGAGAATCGGACTTCGGTCCAGCCCCGTGGAAAAGCCCAAATTGGGTCCGGGAGTAAAGCCGCCGTTCCACCGGCGAGGGCTGCGACCCCCATGGGGCAGGAGGAGTGCCGCCGGCCGTGTCTCCGCGTCCTCGGGCATGCGATTGCCGGAGAGGATTTCTTTGACCTGGACTTTGACACGGACGAGTCGGACGAGGAGGTGGAGTCGAACTTCGCGGTTCTCTCGTTCAAGGCGGAGCCGCTCTCTTGGACCGTCCTAGACATGGAGCTTCGCAACCTGACAGACGCCCCCTGGGATTGGCAGATCTCGCGCTTTTCTGACAGGGAGTTGGAGGTGGTTTTCCCCTCCAAGGAGATGCTGAGGATGTGCGCCCGCAACGGTCGCATGTACCTTCCCTTGAGTGACTCCGCGGTGGATATCCGCCTCGCCGACGACCCTGCTCCGGTCGAGATCCTCCAAGAGGTTTGGGTGAAGATCTCTGGTCTGCCCAAGCGCCTGAGACGTGCGGACCGGCTCCTGGCTGGCTTGGGCATGCTGGGGAGGCCCATCCAGGTGGATGAGTCGACCCTTCCTGGCCGCCGCCCGGTGCGCATGAGTCTTGCGTGCCGTGACCCGGCAAAGATTCGTGGCCATGTTCAACTCTTCCACAAGAACAATGGCTACAACCTGGGGATCCAGCTGGAGTCGGGGTCGGGGGGAGCGCCCCCCGCCCCTGGACCTTCTCCACCGGGCAGTCCCCTGAGGGAGAGGACGACATGCAAGTCTCAGAGGAGTGGGACAAGGCGTTGGAGAAGGATAAGGCGAGAGATCTGGCTAAGGCCAAGGCCAAGGAAGCTGGAGGGGGCGCCACTGCACCGACCTCAGCCAAGTCGGTTGGTGGGGTGGCTCCTTCGGATGTCTCTTCCTCAGAGGCTATTGCTGTGGTTCCGGCCGAGGCCGAGGAGGGTGGGTTGCAGCTGGACCAGTACGGCAGCAACGCCGCCCTCTCCCGCTCAGCCGCCTGGCCGCCCTCTCTTGCGGCTCTTGAGAGGATGCGAGCGACCGAGGCGGCGATCCTTGCGGAGGTGGCGTCTCCGGCGGTTCAGCCGGCCCCTCCTGCCCCTGTGGCGCCCGCCTCTCCCCTGGTCGAGTCCTCGACTCTGTTGGCGGAGGACTCGGGCTCCGAGTCGGGCACGCCGTCCAAGACCACGGGAGACCCCTTCGACGACGTCGAGGTCCACGACACCGACCTGGACACGGACCTGGAGACGGAGGACATGGTGGTGGACGTGGAGACGGAGATCCCCAGGCAGTGCAGGGCCAAGGCGCTGCAATCAGGACCGGCGCGCAAGAGTGCTCGGCTGCTCAGCGTGGCGACGGCCATGCCGGTCGCCGAGCGGGCGGAGCTGCGTGCGGCGGCCAAGAACCTCGACAACACAGGTACTTTCAAATCCAATCCTTTTGCTATTCTAGAGGAGGTTCCTGATGAGCACCTTGTGTCGGTTGTCCACGATGTTGGTTTGGCGTTTTCCGTTGAGGCGGGTTCGCCCTCGGAGATTCTCTCCTTGGTTCGTGCCAAGGAGAAGGCACAAGCATCGCTTGCCCTAGCGAGTACCGCAAGGAACTCGCTACGGCCGCGGCGAAGAGTGCGATCCCACCCCAGTCGTCCTGTCGGCGATTGGGGAGGAGAACTCGGCGCCCTGGTTGGGGCGCAGGTCCCTGCTGCCGCCACGCCGGCCCCCCGGCGCAGAGGTATCTCACAGGGCTCCCGTCGGGGACGGAGGAAGAAGGCCGCGTAGATGCGCGGCGGATTCTACAACATCTGAGGGTTTGGTCGGCCGGGGCGACGAAACCAAATTCGAGAGCTCATGACCCAAGAACAGTTAGACTTCGTGGGTTTACAGGAGACCATCAAGGCCTCCTTTACGCCCGCGGAGCTTCTTGCCATTGACCCAAGAGGGCGCTTTGCCTCGCATTCTACCCCAGCAGTGGGACACTCTGGTGGTATGCTTCTTGGTGTTAATGAGGACAGGTTCGAGGTGAAAGCCTGGAGTAGTGGATCCTTTCACATTCAGGTGGACGTGTTCCAATTGGACTCCACCCAGACCTGGTCTATCTTCGTGGTCTACGGACCCGCGGATCACCGCCGCTCCCCTGAGTTCCTGGAGGAACTTTTGACGGCAGTGACGGCCTGCACCTTCCCCCTGGTGATTGGAGGGGACTTCAATTTGATCCGAGGGGCGGAGGACAAGAACAATGCTAACATTAACTGGCCGCGGGTTCACCGGTTTAATGATTCCATTGCTCGCCTCGCGTTGCGAGAGGTCCGAAGGAGTGGGGGTCGATACACCTGGACCAACAGGCAGTTGGATCCAGTCCGGTGCGTTTTAGACCGAGTTCTCATGTCTGCAGATTGGGAAAGCCTCTTCCCAGTCTGTACGCTGGTGGCCGAGCCCATTATTGGGTCGACCACACCGCTCTCATCCTCAGCTCCGGCGAGGACCTTAGGAGAAGAGCCCGCGCTTTTTCTTTGAGAGGAGTTGGCTAGAGAGACCAGAGTTTGGGGACCTGGTCGAGGCCAAATGGTTGGATTGCTCGGCCTCCCTGGGCGAGTCCGAGGATTCGATCTCTACCTGGCAGCGCCTTTCCGGGGGATTACGCCAATTCCTCAAAGGCTGGGGCGCCAACCTCGGCCGTGCGGAGAGAGACCTTAAGGAGGACATTTTGGCCCAGATCCGGACCCTGGACTCCCGCGCTGACTCAGATGGCCCAGATGATGAGGGTTGGGCCCTCCGATATCATCTGGAGAGTCAATTTGCCACCTCGCCAGGGTAGAGGAGGAATACTGGAGACAACGCAGTAGGCTTAATTGGATCCTTAAAGGGGATACCAATACTGCGTATTTCCATGCCATAGCCAATGGTAGGCGGAGGAAATGTACCATCTCGAGGCTGGTAGATGACCAGGGGTCCACAGTGGAGTCCACTGCGCTCCAGGGTCACATCTACGAGTTCTACCGTGCGCTCATGGGGGCGCCGGGTGACCCCCAGCCTTTCACCTCTCCCCATCCCTCTGGGACACGCGTCCTCGTGTCACAGAGGGGGAGAATGACGATCTCATGCTGACCTTCACGGAGAAGGAGATGGACGCGGTCCTGGCTAGCATGAAGGTGGACACGGCCCCGGGGCCGGATGGGCTCCCAGTTGGTTTTTTTAAACGTTTCTGGAAGCTCCTTCGACGGTGGTGCTGGCCATTACCAATGACTTCGCTCTTGGGCGAGTTGACATTGCGAGACTGAACTTTGGGGTGTTGACTCTCATACCAAAGGTTCAAGGCGCCGAGGATATCCGTCAGTTTCGACCGATTGCGCTGATTAATGTCATTTTCAAGTTTGTAGCCAAGGCGTTTGCGCTCAGCTTGGCCCCATTGCTCACGCACGATTAGTTTTACCCAATCTGCGTTTATCAAGGGGCGCCTCCTTCATGAGGGTGTGGTCTCCCTCCAGGAGGTTATCCATGAGTCCTGTTCCAAGAAACTTGGTGGCGTTTTCTTGAAACTGGACTTTGAGAAAGCCTACGATCGAGTCAACTGGCGCTTCCTGGGGGAAGTCCTCCGGAACGTTGGCTTTGATCAAGGCTGGGTCCATAGGGCCCTTAGTCTGGTCTCGGGGGCCAGACTGCTATCACCATCAACGGGGAAATGGGGAATTTCTTCCGTAATGGTAGAGGGGTTCGACAGGGTGACCCCTGTCTCCTCTTCTTTTCGACTTCGTGGTCGAGGCCTTGGCGGCCATCTTGGATGCCGCCAAGAGGACGGGGCACATTCAGGGTCTTGTACCTCATCTTATCCGGGGAGGGGTCTCTCATCTGCAGTATGCAGATGACACGATCATCATGATCCAACATGATGAGCGTGCCATTACCAACCTGAAGTTTATCCTGTTGTGTTTTGAGAACATGTCAGGTCTCAGGATCAACTTCCACAAGAGTGAGGTTGTGGTGTTGGGGGCCAGCCCTGAGGAGCAGCTGAGGGTGGCCCAGATGCTTAATTGTAAGCAGGGCTCTTTCCCATTCTCGTACCTAGGTCTCCCTATCAGCGACGAGCCTGAGGGTGGGGGCCTGGTATCCTCTCACGTCCAAGGTTGCGAAGCGTGCGGACCCCTGGATGGGAAAGCTGATGTCCTCGGCGGCGAGACTCACTCTCACCAACGCATGCATTTCGAGCCTAGCGCTTCATGCCATGGCGGTTTGCCTGCTTGGTGATGGGGTTCATCGGACGATGGATGGACACCGCTCCCGTTTCTTCTGGGAAGCAAACGGGAAGAAACGTAAATACCACTGGGTACGCTGGGATGGAGTGTGTAAACCCAAGGCCCTGGGGGGCTTAGGTATTATGGATACCAAACTCATGAACCGTTGCCTTATGGCGAAATGGGTTTGGAAGATCTTGTCGGGGGAGTCGGGCCTCTGGGCGGACATCCTCAGGGCCAAATATTTGCGGTCTAAAGATATCCTGGTTGACTCCCACACAGGAGGGTCCCAATTCTGGAGATCCCTCCAGAAGGTTAAGGACCTAATTTGCGTTGGTGCAAAACACTCTGTGAGGAACGGGAGATCTACAAGATTATGGGGTTGACTGGTGGACTGGGTCGAGCCCCTCAAGGACCGCTTCCCGGCCATCTTTGCGATCTTGACTGAACCAGAGACCTCGGCGGCTCTTGCTCACCAGGAGGGGGAATGGTACATTCCCCTACGCCGGACCCTTGGCCCGGCGGAGATCTCGGAGTGGACTGAACTCAGGCGAGAGCTCCCTGAGTTTCTTCCTTCCCCGGACCAGGACGTTCTGACATGGGCTCTAGAGCCATCTGGAACCTTCTCGGTTAGGTCTCTATATAATAAACTTTGCGAAGGTACCCCTAGGAAGCACTATAGTGAGATCTGGGGAATTGCTATTCCCCTAAAGATCCGTATTTTCCTCTGGCAATTGGCTAGGAAACGCTTACCCTCGAATGATAATATTGCGAGGAGAAGGGGCCCTCGACGGGTAGATGCACCCTATGCGAGGAGGTGGAAGACACGAACCACATCTTTTTCTTGTGTCCACTTGCAGAGTTTATGTGGAGCGCGGTTAGGGAGCTGCTGCAATGCTCCTGGAACCCCTCGTTTTTCACAGAGTCGGGTCAACATAAGCGAATTCTTTGGATTTGCTGTGCGGCTTTACTTTGGTCTCTGTGGAACACTAGGAACAAATTCTCGATTGAGTGGGTATTTCCTTCTCAGCCGGCTGACGGGTTGTATAAATTGGCGATGTATATGCAGGTGTGGAGGCCAGTAGCTAGGAGGCAGGATCGGGAAGCACTGGGGCTAGCGATTGGCAGGATCCGCTCGCTTCACGACTCCGTCCGTGTCAGACCGGACGTGCTGCCAGTACCTTAGGCTCTATCTTGTATCTCGTTATAGCTCGTCATGTACTGTAGCATGCGTGCTACCGTGAACTTATGTGCTTTCCTGCCTGAGGCAGAGACTAGTTGTTGTATGTGGATCTTTGGCGATGGCTTTATTAATTTAAAGCTGGGCTCTGCTCGAGCCTTCCGTCTAAAAAGAGAGAGAACTGAATATAATCATGCATCGAACAAAGACAGAACAACAAGATATACAGATACAAAACTGAAATAAATTCTCAAAGAGAGAGATAGAGACTACTGCCATATGTCCAGGAAGAGAGAGAGTGAGATAGAGAGAGAAAACGTAAAACAGATAGACAGAGAGAAATTATGAGATAGAGAGAGAGAAATGCAGGGAAAGAGATGAAATTAGAGAGAGAGATTGAGAGAGAGGGAGAGAGAGACGCAAAACAGATAGAGAGAAATGATGAGATACAGGGAGAGAGAAATGCAGCGAAAGAGATGAAATGAGAGAGATAATAGCAGAGAGAGAGAGAATGCTAAACAGATAGAGAGAGATGCCAGGAGTACATCAACCTATGGGAATTGCTGGACCTCGTTGTTCAAGCTAGCATTCTCGGATGAAAAACATATGCGTTCTACAAGCCATCTCCAACAGGCACTTGATATCGCTGATCAAATCAAACTCTCAACTTCAGGTGCTCACTGAATACAGCAACCTCTGGGAATTGCTGGAGACACTGCCGCCAATCCAATTCAATGAAACACCTAACAGTTACACATGGAAGTGGACGAGCAATGGCGTTTATACTTCTGCATCAACGTACCAGGTGCAATTTGTTGGCCGAATTCACTCTCACGTGCTCCCTCAGATTTGGAAGACCAAGGCAACACCTAAATGCAGGCTACACGCATGGATCCTGTTGCAGGACAAATGCTTGACGACAGCCAATCTTGCGAACCGAGGTTGGCAGCAAAATCCAATATGTTCCCTATGTCGGAATCACCCAGAGACTGTTGTTCATATATCGTCAAGCTGCTCTTTTTCGCAAAAAGTGTGATCCGAGGTGTTGAACAAAGTGTTTATACCTGCAACAGCTAGACCAGATTCAGGGACAATAAAACCTACAGGAGTGCTGGCGAGCTATCCTCTCTCAGTTCAACGACAATGCTCTCACTCTTCGAAATCATCAGCAAAAACTGAGCCTCGCACTAGTAAAATTCAGAGGATTCAGGGAAAAACAATCTGCTGCGGAACAAAACCTAGTCACTCGCCGTAACTATTGGGAGCTGCGGGAGGTCTGAAGCATTCTCCTCCAACTTCTACCACCGCGCCGCATGCATCCGCCTCCGGCGGCTTGGGCCTTGGGAAATCCAACAAAAACCACTAGCGCAGAATATGACAATGAGATTGAGCTAACAAACACAGAGACAGAGTACATGTCCCCCGCTGCCAGCGACATCATCATCCTCCGCGCATCTCTCCCATGGCGAGGCAGCACATACCGGTGAAGCAAAACGCCTCCACCGTTCCACCGCCCCCTTCCCCTCTCACTCTCTCTCGGTGACTTAGAAAAACCAACGCAAGAAACACTACGCGCTGTAACTGACGACGGAGCTGAGCAAACAAAACAGAGTACCTGTCCCGCCGCCAGCGTCGCCTCCACCAGCCGTGCATCTTTGCCATGGCGATACAGGCATACAGCGGATCCACGCGCAGCAAATCGCCTCCTCTGCTCCACGCCCCTCTTTCCCCTCTGTCTCTCTCTTTCCGACTGAATATTCCAGGCGAAGACAAGCCGCCAGACCGATAGGCCACAACGCAGAAGAAAAAAGAATAAACAGGCTTCGGGCCGGAAAACAGCAAGCCCGCCCGAATACAGACCCGTAAGTGCGAGCAAGAAACAGACACACACGAGACAACGTGGCGGAAGCGAGCACACATGTTAAAGCCGATCGGACGGCCAAAAATAACAGTCGACTGCCACACAGCAAATCCCGTTAAGTGTGTTGTTTACATTTGGACCAAAATAACTGAACATATGCAATAAAATGTGTTTAAACATATGTGTACACATGTGAATACGGAATAGATATACAACATGAATCTAAATGTTAATTACATAAATCTATCGATTATTTATAATACATTAACATTTGGAAATTTGTTGCACAAAATCTTGATAAAATTTAGAGAGTGGATATTTGGTGGGTATCCTCCTAGTGACATTTTGGTACCCTGCTTGTGAACTGAAACCGGAGTGGAGCCATGGACCACCGATAAACACACAGTTTGTGAATTGATCGATTGCGCTTGGCCCCAAAATAAATATTCTTTGCTCTAATAGATTCTTGCACAATAAATTTGTGTGCTTATTTGTGTACGTATACCAATTTAAAAAAATAGTAACTTGTATGCCATACGTGCGTTGTAAATAAAACAAACTCGGCAAATCTAGGTCCGGAGTGGAGCCATAGACCACCGATGGGCTCATGAGAAGATATGTACTCGTATGGATTAGCCGCGGGATGGATACGGAGAAAGATCCAGATGACTACTCGATTGCCCGTCGTCACCACCGCCCCTGCTTGTACCTTGCATCTTGCATGTGTGTTACGTTGTTGCATTCGTCAGTCTGCAACCTTGCCTCGACGTTTAAAGAAGAGATGCAGCAAGAGACAGCGGAAAATATCTATAACATGATACTATCACTTTTTTAAAATTAATGGAGGATGATCACAAGATGTGTGTTTCCCTAAAATTTTCATAACCAAATTCGAAATACACATAGAGACATACAAAGACGAAAAAAAAAGACGAATTGTAATGTGAATATTGTCATTTTGTGTATTGTCTTTTTGTGACACTATTCATGGTTGTATATGTGTTTTTTGTTTCTGGGTGTGTATTTTGAGTTTCGTTTTGCAAATTCTTGCAATTGTAAACACACAGTTTGTGAACACCCATAAATTTATTTTGAAATTTTAAAACTTCAAATTTTTGAATTTTAAGAAGTGGTATCAGCAGGAGGTCTGCCTATGCATTATTAGGAGAATAGAATTGACCCAGTTAATTAAGAAAACTGGACCTAAAAACCATACAATGCGCGGTTAAAGAAGTGGTATTATAAGTTGTGGTATTACTAGATATGCACTCCAGGAGACATCACTACTTTGATTTGTTAACCCAGGTGAAAGACAGGAGATAAATAACAGAGACCAAATGCTCCCAGGACCCCAATGCGCGGTTAAAGAAGTGGTATTATAAGTTGTGGTATTACTAGATATTTGTGGTATTAAAAACCATACAATGCGCGGTTAAAGAAGTGGTATTATAAGTTGTGGTATTACTAGATACTAGGGGACTATGCGTGGGCTTCGCCGCGCCCGTGGATTTGATTTTTTTCGAATATGTTTTTTAAAAAAACATGTTGAAATTTGAGTATTATTTGAACTTGGAAAATTTGCGCTTAGAAGATTGTTGAGGTTGTGAAGGTTTTGACGTATTGAAATGTATTCATATTTGTATTCTTTTAATGTTTACGAAAAATGATTAGATTTAGAAGGTATTCGGAATTCTGGAATATGTAAATTTGATATTTCATTTGAAATGCTCAAATGTAGATTTTAGGAACTGAACAATTTGTAGTTTGTTGAAATTTGAATTTTTGCTTTAATGTTTACGAAATGAGCAGGTTTGGAAGTCGTATGACACGTCAAAATATTTGAATTTGTAATTTGGGTTTGAATGCTCAAATATGATTGTTTTTCCAGGTCTAAATGTAGGCCAATTTGAATTTTCAAAATTTATTTGTTTTGTATGAAAATAGTTGACAATTTTTTTCCTAGCATTTTGATATTTTCTTATATTTTGTTGGTGTGCAGTGTAAATTTTTTAAGTTGTCCAATAATTTAGAAAAGGTTGAAAGTATATGTAACGATTATTTTGATTGTTACATATTTGAATTTGCAAAGAAAAAAAAAATTGTTTTGTGTGAAAAATAAAATGTAGGCCAATTTGAATTTTCAAAACTTATTTGTTTTGTGTGAAAATAGTTGACAATTTTTTCCCTAGCATTTTGATATTTGGATTTTTAAAGAATTTTAGTTTTTTTTTTGAAGGATTTAATTTGAATTTTGGATTGGAAAGCTTGGATATTGTTTTTTCTTCTTCTTTTTTTTTGCAAATATTAGCAAGCTTGAATTTGGCAAATGTGTTTGTTTTATTTTACAAAGGTAGTTGGTTTTACATTTTGTAAGAACGTTGTTTGTGTCTGGTTATGTTTGCACGTTTATTTTATTTGCATTTTTTTGTTTATTAAATGCGAAGATTTGGAAACTGCCTGAATTTTTGAATTCTGCTCATTAAATTTAATTGTGAAAGTGGCTGCATCTAAAAATTGCGCAGATTCGGAAATTAATGAAATGCAAATGAGGCTTTCGTTTTAAGACTGTCCGCATTTCGGAAATCGTTCAAATTTGGAAGTAATCAAGTTTTTAAATAGTTTTGACGCATTTGAATCTCATTTTGACGTCTACGAAATACACAAATTTGGAAGGCACTGTGGGAATTTGAAATTCAAATTTTGGTCGTGCATATTTATTTTTTTGTGACCATGTTGTCATATTTGTCATTTTTTTTGTAGGCATATCTAAAATTTTTGGTCTAAATTATGTGTAATTTTTTCAAAATTGTATGATTAATTTGGCCTCCTTAAAAAAAAAATCTGACAGGTGGGGCCACTGTGACGTCATGCTGACGTCACAGTGGCCAGGTCTGGCCGGAGACACCAGCGGCGGCGCCGAGCTCGCTGATAACCCACAAGTATAGGGGATCGCGTGTAGCATTTTCGATAAGTAAGAGTGTCGAACCCAACGAGGAGTTAAAGGTAGGATAAGTAATCTCTCAAGTTCTATCAACCACTGATACAACTCTACGCACACTAAACGTTTGCATTATCTAGGAAATAAAACTACGGTAGCAATACGGGTATGAGAGATAGTTTTGCAGGATAATAAATACAAGAAAGTAAAAGTTAGTGCTGCAGCAATAAAGTACACTAAGTAACCATATACTAACAGTACCATGAGTGTGGAAAAGTGGTGGTAATTGTGGTGGCTTTGTCCAAGATTAATTAGTGAAGACATCTAGTTCAATGTCTTTGATGCAGTTTTCAATGTGGGAGAGGCTAAATATACATGCACTCCACTACTTGGGATTTACAAGTACTATACGATTGGATTGTTAGCAAACATCCGTAAATACTAACAATGCATTAAGGTTTCCCCAACCATAGCCTTAAGTTTATGGTCCTCTTACTCCCATACATACAACTAACCGGTTTGAGCCCTCAGGTTTCTGTCACTCCGGCAGGACTACGCCCCTTACTTTGCACATACTACTAACCCTATGGTGTTGATCCATGCGCGCACAAGTATAATGGACACCAAAGGACAGTACCATATCAACATACAACTCTAATGAACCATAGACATTCAACAAAGCAATCAAAAGACAAATATACTACATAAACATGACATAGATCATAGGATAAATATTATAGCATCAAACACCATGTTTACATAGGACGGTACAGAGATTTGTGGGAGGATGAACCACTGAATACAAGGAGGAGTTGGTGATGGAGATGGCGGTGAAGACGGCGGAGAGGGCAACGAGAGGCGCAGGGCGGCGCCGGCACCGGCGGTGGCGCAGGGGGCTCCTCCTGCGCCGCCGGTTCCATGGGGGAGCACCGCCCCTTAGCCCTCTTCCTTCATGGCTTCAAGGGAGCCCTCCCCCATGGAGATGGGATCCATGGGGGAGGCAAAAACGTGGCTTTGGTGGCTGGAAATTCGTGGGTGGAGGAGTCCTCCACGAATTAGGTTTCCTCCCTTTATATATCTCCTCGGATTTCCGTCACCCCATTTTAGGGTTCCACCAAAACGGGCCTCCAGGCCGCGTCCGAACTCCGATTGGGCTGATCTCGGGCTTAAAATCTTCGTATGGAAAATTGTGACAACTTTGTTTTCGGGGAGACCTCCAATTGACGTCATCTTCGAGGGTCAAACTGGCAAACTTCGTAAAAAGTTCTCAGACAGATTTCAGGAAAGTCCCAATTCGACTCCAACAAGGTTTCCTCTTGTATTCTTGATAATTTCTACACATCAAAGAGTAAAACAAGAACATTGTGCACTTTTGCAACTATTAGTAGGTTAGTCCAAATAAATAATAAACTTAATATAAAACAAGTGCTAAAAGCATAAAAATGGCATGAAACAATCAAAAATTATAGATACGTTTTGGACGTATCAACATCCCCAAGCTTAATTCCTGCTCGTCCTCGAGTAGGTAAATGATAACAAAATAATTTTTGATTGTAAATGCTATGATCAGGTCTTTAACAATTGCATGATGTATGGATAATAAAACTTAGCAATCATGTTTCCTAATGAAAAGTATCAACGAACTAAGAGCTTATAACATGAAATTTATAAACATCAACAAGATTGTAATGACCATAATAAAGCATGGTAGATGGTATCTCGCTTGCCCGTTGTACAGCAAAACATAAATGCCCGGCACCTCTGAAGTTCATGGGAAGACTAGAATCAAAGATATCAAAGATAAAAGCATCAAAGTTATATCACAGTTAACCACATTCTGGGACAAGCACATTACACTAAGAATGACAACTATGCTCTCGAGAAAGTGCTCAAAGAAAGGATGGTGACTCAACATGAAAGTAAAAGATTGGCCCTTCGCAGAGGGAAGCAGGATTATCATGTGCTAGAGCTTTTTATTTTAAAACAGAAGCAAAATTGTTTTGGGAAGTGTTTGTTGTTGTCAACGAATGGTAGTGGGTACTCTAACCCCCTTGTCAACCAGACTTTCAAGAGCGGCTCCCATGAAGGACGTTATTTCTACCAGCAAGGTAGATCATCCCTCTTCTCTTTTGTTTACACATGTATTTTAGTTTCATTATGGGTGACACTCCCCCCAACCTTTGCTTGCACAAGCCATGGCTAACCGAATCCTCGGGTGCCTTCCAACATTCACATACCATGGAGGAGTGTCTATTTGCAAATTAAGTTGCTTACTGATAAATCAGGGCAAAACATGTGAAGAGAATTATTAATGAAAGTTGTAATTAATTGGGGCTGGGCACCCCTTGCCAGCTCTTTTTGCAAATTATTGGATAAGCGGATGTATATGCCACTAGTCCATTGGTGAAAGTCTGTCAGAAGTAAATGACAAGATTGAAAGATAAAACACCACATACTTCCTCATGAGCTATAAAACATTGACACAAATTGAGAAGTACTTTGAAGGTTTTAAAGGTAGCACATGAAAATTTACTTGAATGGTTCGAAATGCCATGCATAGGTATTTATGGTGGACACTTTGGAATAACTTGGTTTTCATGGTTTTGGAAGCACGAGCAGCATTCCCGCTCAGTACAAGTGAAGGCTAGCAATAGACTGGGAAGCGACAATCAAGAGAGCAATAACCGTCATAATCATGCTTGCGACAAAATAAATTAATTGAGACATAAAAGTGATACAAGAACTCTGAGTCAAAATAAATCATCAAGGCTTAATTGACTTTTTTTTTCAGTCATACGCATGCATGAGCATGTGCCAAGTCAATTCGAATGAATTATTCAGAGGAGGATACCACAATACCATACCATCTTATGAACAGGACAATGCATGTTGATATCAAAATAACATAATATGCACTATTAGCTAGTTGAGACTAACCATAAGAAAACATAAACTACTAAACATATTATTCACACATCATTTTTAAGTTTCAACAAGTAATCCATTAACCAAGTAAACATTGAAAACAGAGGATAAATAAAATATGTGACGATCCACTTATTAATGTAACTGGTGTTTGATGCTAAGATAAATAGATAATAAAATACAGCCGCTTCAAGTTTAGTAAGTTCATATGTTGCTCAAAAAACAAAGTTTAAAGGTTTGCAAACCGAGGGGTTATTGATGAAGAGGGATGCGGGGACATCCCCAAGCTTAGACTTTGGCCGTTCTTCAATATTCCATAGTTTGGTGTTCCTTCATTCTCTGTGAAAAAACTTCAACACAAAAACTTTCCCATTCTTTTCTGCGGTTAGACATTAGTACAATAGATAATATTTCCAAGTGCTACTATTAAACCAAATAAAATTTTGTTTTTAAGTTACAGAAAGGTTGCTTAAATGGCCAACTTATAAATGAAAGGTAAGAACCATTAAAAATCAAATGAAAACGAAAAGAGGCCACTCTTGCAACAAAAGTCAGAATCTGTCCAGAAAAACAGCAGCTGGAAAACGCAATTTTTAGGTGCACTTAAACATGCCCGAAATTTTAGCCAATTTTTGTACATGCAGAGGATTAGGTGCTACAACATCAGTAATTTTTTCGTGATTTTTAGAGCTTCCAGTAAAATATGAAAAATCGCGCAATAAGCAGTAGATACCGAAAACAGAAAATCACTTTTTACATATGTATCAACTAAGCTAAATGGATAAAACTTGGTACTTTATTTTTGATAAACTAAGAAAAGAGGCTAAGCAAGACCTAAACATGCTAGCTACAGCAAGGAAAACTCTAAATAAAAATCAAAAGTAAAACCCAAATAAAAAAAATAAAGAACCAAACAAAGAAGCAAAACAAAAGAAAATATTTTTGTTATTTTGAATTTATAAGTGAAAGTAAAGAAGCAATCGAAACCAAATAAGGAGCCTAATAAAACTAAAGAAGGTAAAACCAAGACATATAAAAGCAATTATAATACAAGTTAAGACAATACATATCATGTGGACGAATATAGAGTATGAAAGACAACCTCATGTTAGTTGATGAATAGGGGGATGACTCGGGCATCCCCAAGCTTAGATGATTGTATCTTCTTGAATATGTTCTGGGATGCACCTACACATCCCCAAGCTTGAGCTCTTGCGTCTTCTTATTCATCTCATATCACCATATTGATTAGATCTTATAAGCTACATCCACATAAAACTTCACAAAACTCATTAGTAGGGTTAGTACTCATTAAATAAAATCCACTCATGTTCAAGCATTGACAAGTTTTATAATTTTTACTCAACATTAGCCACTGTATATACTAAGGTGTTCATGATTTCCGTTGTCCGTCGAAAAACTAATGAAACTAACAACACCAAGTACAATATTGAATAAACAAAGAAATCTGTCAAAACTGAACAGTCCGTAAAGATGGCATTCAACGAGATAGTTAAGTAGCTCAAATTGAAAAATTTAGTCTAATGAAAGAAAGAAATAACCATCACTTTGCACTCAAGAAATTTCAGATCAAGATCACGTTCTGGTGATTTTAAACATTTTACGGTGGAGCACAGAAAATCTGTTTCTGGACAGCAAAGCAAAACTATCAACTTTCAATTAACTTGAGACTATAATTAGCATTTTATTTTTATGTACAGAGGTATATACACAATATTTAAATATTTACATGTTTTTAATGAAAAGCTTCCATGAAAGATTTGTTTTGGTTTCATAGGCATGAACACAAGTGTTCAAGGTCGGCCCCCATTTGACCATTACTCATCTTTCCAATCACTTTTCTTTTTGAAAACGTTTTTAGATAACAATTACAACTAATTTTTTTTGTAATTCGCATTCCCTACCATACTAAGATAGAGAACAACTTAAACTGAAAATAAAAACTACTTAGAGATAAAACAAACAAGTGCACACAAGAACATTAACCTATGCTATGGCTCCCGGTAACGGCGCCAGAAAAGGTCTTGATAACCCACAAGTATAGGGGATCGCGTGTAGCCTTTTCGATAAGTAAGAGTGTCGAATCCAACGAGGAGCTAAAGGTAGGATAAGTATCTCTCAAGTTCTATCAACCACTGATACAACTCTACGCACACTAAACGTTTGCATTATCTAGGAAATAAAACTACGGTAGCAATACGGGTATGAGAGATAGTTTGCAGGATATAAATACAAGAAAGTAAAAGTTAGTGCTGCAGCAATAAAGTACACTAAGTAACCATATACTAACAGTACCATGAGTGTGGAAAAGTGGTGGTAATTGTGGTGGCTTTGTCCAATATTAATTAGTGAAGACATCTAGTTCATGTCTTTGATGCAGTTTTCAATGTGGGAGAGGCTAAATATACATGCACTCCACTACTTGAGATTTACAAGTACTATACGATTGGATTGTTAGCAAACATCCGTAAATACTAACAATGCATTAAGGTTTCCCCAACCATAGCCTTAAGTTTATGGTCCTCTTACTCCCATACATGCAACTAACCGGTTTGAGCCCTCAGGTTTCTGTCACTCCGGCAGGACTACGCCCCTTCCTTTGCACATACTACTAACCCCATGGTGTTGATCCATGCGCGCACAAGTATAATGGACACCAAAGGACAGTACCATATCAACATACAACTCTAATGAACCATAGACATTCAACAAAGCAATCAAAAGACAAATATACTACATAAACATGACATAGATCATAGGATAAATATTATAGCATCAAACACCATGTTTACATAGGACGGTACAGAGATTTGTGGGAGGATGAACCACTGAATACAAGGAGGAGTTGGTGATGGAGATGGCGGTGAAGACGGCGGAGAGGGCAGCGAGAGGCGCAGGGCGGCGCCGGCAACCGGCGGTGGCGCAGGGGGCTCCTCCTGCGCCGCCGGTTCCATGGGGGAGCACCGCCCCTTAGCCCTCTTCCTTCATGGCTTCAAGGGAGCCCTCCCCCATGGAGATGGGATCCATGGGGGAGGCAAAACGTGGCTTTGGTGCTGGAAATTCGTGGGTGGAGGAGTCCTCCACGAATTAGGTTTCCTCCCTTTATATATCTCCTCGGATTTCCGTCACCCCCTTCTAGGGTTCCACCAAAACGGGCCTCCAGGCCGCGTCCGAACTCCGATTGGGCTGATCTCGGGCTTAAAATCTTCGTATGGAAAATTGTGACAACTTTGTTTTCGGGGAGACCTCCAATTGACGTCATCTTCGAGGGTCAAACTAGCAAACTTCGTAAAAATTTTCAGACAGATTTCAGGAAAGTCCCAATTCGACTCCAACAAGGTTTCCTCTGTATTCTTGATA
>CAMZMU010000062.1:24053202-24157645 GCA_947311845.1 Poa pratensis
GGTCGTCCAAAGCTGGCACCAGCGGCCTAGCTTCGGAAGAGGATGATGGGGAGGGTGGAAGAAGGATATGGTGGCTCGTGACAGCACCACAATGAAGATGTCCGCCACCTGGACGGACATCTCCTCAAACAAAGACGAAACCTTTAAGAAGTTAGAGAAGAAAAAGAGGACAAGAAGGCCTAGAGGTATGATGTCTTCTTGGCTTTGCAAAGGGAAAGAATGGAGTTTGATCGCCTCCGACTCAAGAAGAGGATGGACTTGGAGAGTGCAAGGTTGAAGTTGGTAAAGGAGGAGGCTTGGATGAAGGTTCAATTGGAGCAAAAGAAGATGCAAGATACCCTAACGGTGGAGCAAGAGAAAGACCATCTTGCAAAAATCACGGAGGATTAAAGGATCGTGTTCCAAGACGCTAGCCTCATGTATGAACCTAGTGCAAAGTGTATCCTCATGAGAAGAGGAGGATCTACGACCGTGACCTCGCCTAGATGGATCAGGTGGAACCGCCCCCTTGAAAAAGAAGAGATCACTTCTCATTCTTGCATCAGACAACTTGTCAAACATTGTTAATTTCGTGTTGAATGTGGACCACTTTATTTTGTAATTTGGATCCGGTGTGTATTGGATCGACGTTGCATGTCATTGCATGAGTTTGGGGTGAGGATTTGGGGGACACAGTTGTAGGAGCCCAACTTTGATGGACAAGATCCTAGAAGATTCGCAGGAAACACAACTTCACGCATCATTCGCTAGCGCTAGACGCACCACCAAAGCAGGGATAGGTCGGGGAGTACCTTATTCTGACACCGAAACCGAGATGTAGCCCGCTTCACCATCCGGAGAAAGACACAAAAACTACATAAAACTGCAAATGGAACCCTCCCACTGGTGAGAGACCGGGGTCCCATCGGAGGCGCAAAAGACCGGTGGTGTCGCCGGCTCGCCTTCTGATCCTGATCGCCTCTGCTCCTTGTACATACCGGTTCGGGAAAAGACGTAAAGCATAATGAGGTGGGTTAACCTAGTTTTTTTAGTTCAGACTCGTCGATATCCACTGACCGAATAGAGAGAAGAGGTGACCCAGTTTATAAGGAAACCGGGTCCGAAAACCATACAAACCGTACAGTGCCCTGTTTATGAGAAAACAGGGGCAGAAAACCGCACAAGCGAGACGACCCGCCGTCAACTCAATGCTAGCCGACCAAACGCAACAAACACACACCATCGACTCTGGGGCCGCCGCCCCGACATACACCAACGGCACCAAAGCCGCACACGAGCCGCGACGCCACACATAGATGCCGGCAGACATGAACGTCGCGCCAAATCCAGAGCCGCCGCCCCGGCATAGTATACGAACCTTTGTATAGCCCCGAAACGATCAGATTAACCTAGTTTAACCGTTTACTTCAAGAGTTGATTACTCTTTGAGTGTTGTTGTTTGCACCTTATGCATATCATGCAAGATTTTAGAAGAAATTGCTATGCCTTGGCAAGGCTGCGGCTGAGTAGTCGGACAAGGACTCGACCAAGCCGGGGACCAGGCGGCGCCATCACCTCCGCTCTGCCTCTGCCTGCCTCCATCTACCAGCACAGCGCTGCCACTGCCATGCATGTCAGCGTAACGAACCTCATCATGGCACTGCCCGCCGTTCCTGCTGTGTCGCGTCGCATTGTATTGTGTGCCAGCCATTGGTGGCTGACTCTGCCTCTGCAATGCATGGGCTTCTCTCCCTGCCGCCGCTGCCGCCGCTATTCTGAACTTCTGATCGAGCTAGCTCTGCCTGATGGAACATAAAGCCATGGAGATAAATGAGAGCGCCAGGGCTGCTACGTACCCTGCCTACACCCACATGAAATTTTCTGCTCGTCTCCACGCTGACAACCTACTACACCGCCACTGCGCTGCGGGAGCATATCACATATACTTTGCAGTTTTGCTCAGAGGAAGCTTTTCTTCCATGCCAATGCGATCAGAGGCAGCGGATATGCACGGGAATGGCATTATCTACGAAGAGTGTGAGTGTATCTGACCATCCTTCTGCCATGGAGAGAAGAAAAGCTGGCTCCATGTACCTACTTACCTTGCTCTGCCGCCCGTCCATCGCATTCATGGCCAGTCTTCATGCATGGGGTGTCCATGTGAGCTGCACTACTGCATCATGGGTATCCATTCAAGTTTCATCCATGCCATGGCGTAGCAAGATGATGCGACAGAGGAAGAGCCGAAGAGCATGCCAGTCTTCGATCCGCTGGTGCTTGTAGTAGCTTTCATGCCACCTTGGTTCCAAACCGCCAAGAATCATCCATCAAAGGAACCTAGCTAACTTCCGCTATACCCTACAACTACCCTCCTCAAGCTTCCGAAAAAATCCTCGCGTTGCGTTGCAAGTTATGAAGATTTGTGAAATGTACAAAGTTCACAGTTTACGCATCTTTGTATTGAGCTACAAAATTTGGAACTTCGTACGTAGCCCGAGTATTTGTGATATCTGTACTGGCCGCAAAAGGTCATATTTAAGTTCCAAACTTCACACATATATACACATACATCTATTCTTTATGTGCATGATTTATTTCGTAACTTTTTTGAACCACAAAAATACTGTTTTTTGCGCTCTAAAAAAGTTGTACTTTCGGGTTACGCTATACCCCCTGTTCCAAAAATTGTGCAAAATTCACACTTTACACATCTTTGTATTGAGCTAAAAAAATTGGAACTTCGAACGTAGCCCAAGTATTTGTGATTTCTTTACTGGCCGCGAAAGGTCATATTTCAGTTCCAAACTTCACAAGCATATATACCCAATCTATTCTTTATATGCATGATTTATTTCATAATTTTTTGAACCACAAAAATACATTTTTCGCGCTCTAAAAAGGTTGGACTTTCGGGTTACGCTATACCTCCGTTCCAAAATTTTCCTTTACCAAAATGCTGGGACCCTATGGATCAAATGAAATATGGAGAAAAGAATGGATGATTGAAATCATAAATAAAAACTAGTAAGTCTATCATTTAGATCATGTAATTGTACTATTGAAACACAGAAAATTCATACAACAATGCGTTATTTTTTCTAGATTTTATGAAGGAAACCAAACATGAATTCTAACCTAACAAGAGAGTTCCTTCGAAAGATGCATGAACCCCTTTATTTAAAAAATTGAAAATCATATTTTGAAGTTTGAAAAAATATGAAAACAATCCTTGATGTAGACAATGTTATATTCTACCAATCTTCAATATATCAAATCCAAATATTTCATATTCTTGGCTACACAAAAATAACAAAATCTAACAGATTTGCAGAGTTGAAATTTTACACTGTTCACTGCTTTTAAATTCCTTATGGATAGCGAAACTCTGAAGAAAATCTGGAATATTTTGAATTGGAACATTAGAGGTATCAATGCACCTGAAAAATGGCTTCACATTCTCAATAAAATCATTGAAAGCAACTGTGATATAGTGTGTTTTCAAGAAACTAAGAGGGAACACTTTGATTTACAATATTAAGCAATTCTGTCCAGCAAGCTTTAATTATTTATGTTACCTGCCCTTAGTTGCAAGATCTGGTGGAATTCTGGTGGTTTGGAAAGGATCGGTTTTTGATGGACAATTGGCTTTTCACAACGAATTTGCCGTTTCAGTTGATTTTCAGTCCACAAAATCCAATGATCAATGGACCCTTACATGCGTTTATGGTCCATGTGTTACTGATAAAAAATTGGAATTTCTTGCCTGGCTAAATAGCATCCAAGTGGATGATGACACAAACTGGCTTTTGCTTGGAGATTTCAATCTCATTAGAAGCCCTGAAGACAGAAACAAGCCAGGGGGTAACATCCAGGGAATGTTCCTCTTTAATGAAACCATCAATTATCTGGGATTGATTGAAATTCCTTTAAAAGGCAGGAAATATACATGGAGTAATATGCAAGACAACCCCCTGTTGGAAAGACTCGATTGGTTCTTTTGCACTGCTTCCTGGACCCTTTCGTACCCAAACACTTGGGCCTTGCCCTTATCAAGGCCGATTTCGGATCATGTGCCATGTGTCATTGCCATCCAGTCCACCATCCCCAAAACCCAGGTATTCAGATTTGAAAATACATGGTTGGAGTTTCCAGATTTTATGCCAACGGTCAAAAGAATTTGGGAAGAATCAATTTACTATGGTGATGCTGCCAAAAGGATCAGTGCTAAATTCAAAATTCTACGCAAAGAATTGAAAACCTGGGCAAAGTCACATGCCAAACTCAAAGCTACTATCCATGACATTAATCAGCTCATTTTGCTATTGGATGCAGTCAAAAATAGCAGAGCTCTGACCGTATTAGAGGTTTCATTTAGAGACAACTTGAAAGAGGAGCTGTCTGAGCTTCTAAAAAAGCAGCAAATCTATTGGAAACAGAGGGGGAAAATTAAGTGGGTCACACTCGGCGATGCAAACACAATTTTTTTTCATTCCCTTGCCTCAGTTCAGAACAAAAGAAATCATATTGCCTCATTGACAGATTCTGCTGAAGTCTCACATGATGGTCATCCTAAAAAAGCTGAACTACTCTTAGAAGCTTTTAAAGATAGGCTGGGTCAGGTTGACGACACAAACATGTGCTTCAGCCTTGATGAGCTAATTCCTACTCACCCAGACCTGAGCTTTTTGGAGGAACCTTTTACACACAAGGAAATTGATGATGTGGTTGCTGCTCTGCCCAACAACAAATCACCTAGACCGGATGGTTTCAATTCGGAATTCATCAAGAAAATGCTGGCCTTTCATCAAAAAACTTCTATGATCTGTGCAACCAATTTCATCAAGGCTCCTTGTGCTTGCACAGTATTAACTCCTAAGAAAGATGATGCATGCACTGTAAATGATTTCAGGCCAATTTCCCTGCTTAACTGCACTCTCAAGTTAATCACCAAATTGCTGGCCAATAGATTACAGACTGTGATCATGGAGCTGATCCATAAGAACCAATATGGTTTCATCAAGAAAAGATCCATTCAGGACTATGTTGCATGGGCTTATGAATATCTTCATCAATGCCACAGATCAAAAAAGGAGATTTTGCTACTGAAATCTGATTTTGAGAAGGCTTTCGACAAAGTGGATCATGATTTCATTCTGCAGATCCTCAAGAAGAAAGGGTTTGACGATAAATGGTGCAGTTGGATTGCGCAGCTCTTCTCAACAGCCAACTCTGCCATTTTGCTCAAGGGCTTATCGTTTCTGTGCCCTACCTACCTCAGTTTTATCTGTTTGTGCCACCCCCGCGTAGTTTCTCTCGTCCGTGCCCTGGCAAACTCGTCGATGGCCAAGACGGCCATTTCCGTCTGGTCAACCCCGTTTCACCGTAACTTGGCCTGACTTGTGGGGTCGGCCTGGCGCGGCACGTGAGTTGGAAGTGGGACCGGTCAAGTGGGGACAGGGAGCGAGTTAAGTGGGGACAAGAAGCGAAGCGAGTTAGGTGGGGTCAGGAAGTGAGTTTAAGTGGGGTCAGGAAGTGAGTTTAAGTGGGGTCTCGGCCCCACTTAATTAACTGATTTGTTTAGTGAGTTGATTAGTACGTCGTTAGCACTGAAATTATGATTCATATTCACTGGAAACTGAAACTGAAATTAACCCGTGTTAACACTGAATTAACTGATTAGGAAACGAGTCATTGTTTAGTGAGTTGGTTAGTACGTACAATTAACACTGAAACTGATTAGACAAGATTACACTGAAATTATGATTAGAAATTACGCGTTAACACTGAAACTGATTACAATTAACACTGAAACTGAAACTGATTAGACAAGATTAACATTGAAATTATGATTCATAATTACTATTAACATTGATTACAAAAGATTCCTGCGGTTTTACAAAAGATAAGACAAGATTAGCAGTGCTTTATGCACTGCTACTACGCCGGCGGCGGCCTAATACTACTACTAATCAGTAGCAGTGCAACTAATGCACTGCTACTGCATGCGCCGCCTCTGGGCTGGCGGTTCGTCGCCGTCGTCGGAGTCGGAGCCGTGGCCGTCGTCGCCGTCGTCGCCGTCGTCGCCGTCCTCCTCGTCCTCATCCTCCTCCTGTGGAGGCTCCTCCCTCCTCCTCCTCCTCCTCCTCCTCCTCGTCGTCCTCCTCCTCCTCCTCCTCCTCGTCGTCGGAGCCGGAGCCGTTGCCGTCCTGCGGCTCCAACTCCGGGTCCGAGTCCTCCTCCTCGGACCCGTCGTTGTCGTCGGAGTCAGGGTCGGAGTCGCCGTCCTCCCCCTGGTCGTCGTCGTCGCCCTCGCCGTCGTCGTCGGAGCCGGCGTTCTCCTGCCAATGCCCGTGGCCCTCTTCCCACCACGGGATCGGGTTCCCCTCGCCGTCGGAGTCGCTCGGGATGGCTTCGTTCTGCCACCACGGATCCATTGCAGGGAAGGGGGTGGTTGGGGTTTTTTCGGGCTGGAGAGAAGAAAGAAGAACTGCACAATGGCAATGTCGAGAAGAGAGAACCGAGTGAACCGCAATGCAATGGGATTGGGGTTTTTATGTGTGATGAAGGGATAGTGATGAATTCACTGCCGCCGGCGCGTAGATCGATAACCGCTTGGGGCACCGAACAGTCGGCAGCCGGTCGCTTCGTTTTCTTGCCAACGCAGTGTGAAATGACAACACGATTTACAGTTTTTATTCGCAATGATGACATCGTGTGACCGCGCTTCACGTCTAGTCGAACTGACATGCCTGTAAATGTTCACCACGTCATCTTGTGCCCTTGACGTGTCGAGTCCAAGTGTCGAACAGTTGATGTGCGTCGTCGTTCTGGTCAAATTGAATGCAGTTGGAGACGCTGTGAGACATCTACACGTAGCAGAAGCATTTTTTGCGAGAACTGACGCGATTAACTTTTTGTTTACGTGCAAATATGCGTCGGTGCATCCGTGTCAACACACCAAGCGCGATCTGGACATGAACTGGACGTGAACGACACCCACAATGCGCGCTCTGTGTAGTTACGCGATCTGAACATGTGTAGACCTTGTTTATCAACTTGAATCGTTAGTATATGACATAAGACGACTATGTGCGCATGATTTTCCTTTTTTTGATTTTTTTTGAATATTTGAGGCTCGTTTCAAAATTCGGTCAAATTTCGGTAAAACCTACATTAAACAAGTTTAAAACATGAAAATGAAAAACTAAGCATGGATCCTTCTTAGTCACTCCAAAATGAAACTTTGTGAGGTGTTTGAACATTTCATGTTGAAAATCCAAAACCCCTTCTCTTCACCCTTGAAATCATAGGACATAGTCTGAGATATCGCCTTAGATACATGCATTTCTCGTATGAAATGTTTATAGATGATGTTTATCAACTTGAATCGTTAGTATATGACATAAGACGACTATGTGCGCAGGATTTTCCATTTTTTGATTTTTTTTGAATATTTGAAGCTCATTTGAACCTCGAGTTCATACGACATAGTTCGAGGATATCACTTAGATACATGCATTTTTCATCTGAATGTGTATAGACATTGTTTATCAGCTTGAATCGTTAGTATATGACATAAGACGACTATGTGCGCAGGATTTTCCATTTTTTGAATATTTGAAGCTCATTTCAAATTTCGGTCAACTTAACGTTGACCGACATTTAAACAAGTTTAAAACATGAAATTTGAAAAACGAAGACTCGATCCTTCTTAGTCACTTCAAAATTAAGCTTGGACACTTTATCAAACTTTTCAAAACCCCGTTGAGTGCCTTCAAACCCCGTTGAGTGCCTCGAAACCCCATTTGAACAATGACCGTCGAACTAACCCTAGCGCTGAACTGCAGCCGTCCGATCGTTCCTCTAGAAGGAATCTGCAGGCAGACTCGGGGCGATCCGCGAGAAGCTCATTCTGCGATCTGATTGGACGCGCGCATAGGACTAGGGCTTTACCCGCTGACGAGTGGACCACGGCGTACCCAATGGGGATTTTGGCTCGCCCACCCCCATTTGCCTGAGTGACTCAAAATGGGGATTTTGGCTGTAACCCGTCATCGTAACTTAAATGGGATTTTGACACACCAAATGGGGATAGCCATGAGCTCGGTCAAATCTAGCTTGAATCCATATAAATTTTAAAATGAGCTTGGACTCGCTGAAAAATGTGTTTCAAATGAGCTACAAAGGTAGGGTAAACGACCCCATTTCTAAGCAAAAATGGTGGACTCGCTGAAAAATGTCTTTCAAATGAGCTCCAAAGGTAGGGTAAACGGCCCCATTTCTAAGCAAAAATGGTGGACTCGCTGAAAAATTTCTTTCAAATGAGCTCCAAAGGTAGGGTAAACGGCCCCATTTCTAAGCAACATTTGCAAACTGAAGTGGATTTTGGCACACCAAATGGGGATTTACACACACAATTGGAAACGTCAAGCACAAGGCCTTGCCAAATTTCATGGTAGTACATAATTATAAAATAGATCAACAACTAATAACTAAATTGACACTTGCCCTTAATAAAGCAACTAATAACTAAAATGGACTATCACTCGTCCTCGTCATCGGAAACCTCCAGCGACTCGGCCTTGCCCTTGCCCCTGCCCTTGCCCTTGGCATCGACCTCCATTGGGGCGTTGCTGTTCGACGGCGACCACATGCCCTTCTTCTTCCCCTTGAGCCGTTGCTGCTCGGCGGCGGAATGCTTGGCCAGCTCCATGGCTTTCTGGTCGGCCATGGCCCAGGCCATACCCGGGTCCAGGACCTCCGTGACCTCGTCCTTCCAGGCCATGGTCCAGTCCATACCCGGTCGTCCTCGTCGTCCTCGTCGGACAGATCGATGAAGGGAATGGGATCGGGAGCAATGGCCCTGCCCATGCCCCTGCCCCTGCGACTGCGCCTTGGAGACTCCCCGGATCGTGCAATCTCCATCCTTGAACGCATCCTGCTCGAACTTGGAGGAGTACGCCCAGACCCACGCCCACGCCCACGCCCCATGCCGCTTCCCACGCTCGCCTCAAGAAACCAAGGATAGCGGGCGTGGCGGCGGCGGTTCGAGCTGGGAGTGGAGCTGCCATCCCCACGAGCCATGGAGAGATAAGGGACTGGGCGAGGGTGTCTAGCAGAGGAAGAGGGGATTTGTGAGCACAATGGGCAAGGAGATGGCTCCTTTTAAAGCCATCTGCGGTCTGGACGGTCGCGGTCTAGACGGCAGTAATGGCGACCGGGCATTGATTCGGCTCCAGACTGCTCAGCTTGCAGCAGGACAGAGTAGGCAAGAGAGACGCGAGGACGGCGGAGCAGATGCGCGGCCGGGCCGGCAGTGTAGGCGGCGAGGCAGCTTTTTGCCGGCCAGGGGGGCACGCCATTGAAGGCGCGGCGCAAATTTGGGGACGGCGAGCACAGGCATGGTCGCATGGACGCGCACGTACGGCTGCATGCAAGCACTCCTCCGCCGCTGGCCCCACTTGTAAGCTTTAAGTGGAACGGGGTGCATGCACTTCGCTGGCCCACATGTAACAGTTTGTGAACGGTCAAAGGGCGGAAATGGCTGTCTTCGCCAGCCGCGGGCCATTTGCGGCCCAGCCAGGGCACGGACGAGAGAAACTACGCGGCATGGCACAAACAGATAAACTAGAGAGAACCAGGGCACAAAAGCAATTATCCCTTTGCTCAATGGGGTGCCAGAGAATTTTTTCAAGTGCAGACGTGGTGTTCGCCAAGGTGATCCACTGTCCCCACTCCTCTTTGTGCTTGCAGCTGATTTCCTGCAATCCATCCTCAACAAAGCTATGATGGATGGCCACTTGGAAAAGCCACTGAATTATACAGGGCTCCCTGACTTCCCGGTGATTCAGTACGCCGACGACACTCTCATTGTGATTCCTGCAAAGCTGGACCAACTTCAGTTCCTAAGGCAGACCCTCCACTCCTTTGCTATTTCGACCGGGCTCCGGGTAAACTATCAGAAATCAAGCCTCATTCCAATAAATATTGCGGAAGAAAATGTGCACATACACACAGATGCCCTCAATTGTCAGCTTGGATCAATGCCTTTTACTTACCTTGGCCTCCCTCTGGGCACCACCAAACCAAGGGTTGAGCACCTGATGCCCCTAGTATGCAGAGTGCAAAGAACACTTGTGGGCTGTGCACAATTTCTAGGATCAGCTGGAAGATTGGAGATGGCGAACTCTGTCATTTCATCCCTGCCAACCTTCTACCTCAGCTCCTTGATGGTGTATAAATCTGTAATTGAGCAAGTTGATAAGTACAGAAGACACTGTGTCAGCCGAGGAAGTGATCTCACCAAGAAAAATCCCTCCTAGCAGCATGGGATCTGATTTGCAAGCCTAAGCAAAATGGAGGCCTTGGGGTAATCAGTCTAAAGTGCCAAAACAAATGCTTGCTGATTAAGCACCTACACAAGTTCCTTAACAAATTGGATGTGCCTTGGGTCAATTTGATTTGGGAGACTTATTATCAAAACTCTCTGCCAATGGATAAAATTGTAGACTGCTCTTTTGGTGGCGAGATTGCTTGAAATTACTCCCTGACTACCTAGCTCTGGCTCGTTGCACTGTCAAAAGTGGAGACACTGTAAAATTTTGGAAATATACTTGGTCTGCCGCACCATCCAAGATCGATTGCCTCACCTGTTCTCTTTCGTCATCGACGAAAACATTTCTGTGCATAATGCCATCAACTATGACACAGTGGATGATCTATTCCTTTTGCCTCTATCCGAGGAAGCTTTTCAAGAACTGGGCCTTTTCCAGGAGCTCATTCAAGGGGTGAATTTGCTAGATGAAAACGATGAGTGGATTTACAACTGGGCACGTGAATACTCGGTGTCCAAAGCATACAAATTCTTCCAGGGCGATCCCCACCCGGCTCCGTCGTTCAATTGGCTGTGGCGCTCTTGTTGTCAGAAAAAACACAAGGTGTTTGCCTGGTACATGATCCATAACAGGCTTAATACTAGAGCCCTCCTTCAGCGCAAGAATTTCCACCTCCCAAATTACAATTGCATCATGTGTGGCTCACAACAGACTGAAACCAGAGATCATCTGTTTTTTCACTGTCAATTTGCACTCAGATGTTGGAACCTGTTGCTGCCCAATTGGATCATCCCAGCAGGAGCATCCACACTATCATTGCCTCATTTCGATTGGCTTTTGGACAACCATTCTTCATGGAAGTTTTCATCCTGGCACTCTAGTCTATATGGATCACCAGAAATGAGCACATTTTCAAAGGAATTAGAGCCAGCCTTTTTCGTTGCCTAAAGAAGTTCAAAGAGGAACTGGATTGGGTTGCATACCGCGCCAACAGATCAGGCTTATCTGGATTCAAGACTTGGAATCACAACTTCAGAGATCCCTAGTCTGTTTATATGTACAATAGCTAACTAGATTTTCTTTTTTTGTTTGCTTGTACTAACCCTTTTTTGGAAAATCAATAAAAAAATAACCAGCAGGAAATCTGCTGTCCTTTCCAAAAAAAAAACTACTTCTAAATGTCAGACTTTTTATTTTTGTGTTGCCAAAATATAAGACATTTCAAGTTGAGAATTTGGATTTTGGTATAATACAACATTATCTACAACTAGTATTTTTACACATTTTCTCGACACTTCAAAATATAGTTTTCAGAATTTTGAAAATAAAGGGCTCCATGGATCTAGGTTCCATTTGTCCACTCTCCTTGCTCTTTTTTTTCATTCTCTACTTAAGTAGCACCTCATCTCCGAGTTCTTATATTTTTCCAGTGCAACATCCAAATGATTTTCCTCAACAATTCATTGATTCAACACACTATGACAATTCAACTGCATTTTCCCATTTCTATATTTTAAGAACCCTGCGTCTGAAAGAGGTCCCTAAATATTTTGAAGGATTCCAACCCTTAGATTTTCTTTTCTTTAAATGTCGTGTCGATGAAAATAAGCTTCACCATTCCCAATGATTTCTTTCCCTATTCTCTGATTCCATAAGGGTTTGAAAATCCGCCGTAACGTTTTTTTTTCACTTAAACACATGACATTGACATAGTTTTGCAATTGTTCTATGCTTCTCAGTGGCCTGTTTTTGTTCTACACAAAGTTTTTTTTGTAGCTGCATTCCTATTATATTGTTTTACCACTCTAATGAATTCTTTTTTTTGCTGGATGTGTGCTTCTTTGTTATCTGCATTTCATATAATTAACCTTCAGTTTTTGTGTGTAGCTATCTCTAGCTACTGCCCATTTGGTCAAGTGAGAATTTTTGTTAAGACTGAGAAATTTGTTGTTGTGGTACTTAACAAATCCAACATTGCATCGACTACTAGATCGATCAATTATCGACAAAAATCTGCGGAACGTATGATTGTCGTGTAGAAGATCTAAATCAGCACTGTCATTCAGCAGCATACGGTTAGGCTACTAAATCAGCATTTTATTGTTTTGGGAAAGATAAAGATGATCAGGAGGAGTATCGTCATATTTTCGGTTGTGAGATCGGTTCATTACCATTTAGGTATTTAAGTATACCAATACATTATAGAAAATTGTTGAACAAGGAATGGAAAACAATGGAGGATCGGTTTGAGAAGAAATTGGCGGCTTGGGTGGCGAGAATGTTGTCATACGGTGACCGTCTTGTGCTTATAAATTCAGTTTTAACAAGCCTACCAATGTTCTTACTATCGTTTTTCAAAATCCCAAAGGGGTTAGAAAACGATTAGATTTCTATCGTTCTCGTTTTTTTTGGCAAAGCAATCAACTCAAACGGAAGTATAGACTAACTAAATGGAACTTGGTTTGTAGACCAAAGGACCAAGGTGGATTGAGAATTTCGGTTTTAGAAGTACAAAATAAATGTCTCCTTAGTAAATGGTTGCATAAAATTTTGAATGAAGAGGGTGTATGGAAAGAATTATTAGTTAACAAGTACTTAGGAGATAAAACGTTGTCTCAAGTACAAGTTAAACCTATGGATTCACCTTTTTGGAAAGGCATTATGAAGGTAAAAGATGATTTCTTTAAGCGGGGAAGATTTTCAGTAGGTAATGGGGAGCAGATTCAGTTTTGGGAAGATAGCTGGTTAGGACATGTTGCTTTTCAAACTGAATATCCATCCTTATATGCCATTGCTTCCAATAAACACAACACAGTAGCTAATGTTCTTGGGACAGTACCTATTAATCTCCCATTTCGCCGGGTATTGGTAGGAAATAATAGAACACATTGGCTTAACCTAGTTGAGAGGCTTATGCGAGTTAACCTTGTAGATGAGGAAGATAAATTTAAATGGATGCTTACTTCTAATGGAACCTTTACGGTTAAGTCATATTATGAGGACTTATTAAATGGACATACTAGATACCTGCGTAAGTATCTATGGAAGTTAAAAATCCCGCTAAAAATAAAAATCTTCCTATGGTTTCTAAATAGAAAAGAAATTTTGACAAAGACAATTTGATTAAAAGAAGGTGGATTGGATGTAAGAAGTGTGTTTTCTGCGATGCGGATGAGTCCGTTGAACACCTCTTCATTAAGTGTCCGTTTGTTCGTGATATTTGGAGATTATTGCACTTCACTTATAATGTTACCCACCTACCAGCATTGCGAATCTGTTTGGTAGTTTGGTTAAATGGAATAGATAAAATTACTAAAGCTCGTATTCGTATTGGTGTTGCGGCCATATTGTGGGCTACTTGGAACTGTAGAAATGACATTGTTTTTAACAAATCCAACTCAACTCATTATTTGCAGGTTATACACAAGGCGTGCTATTGGATCTACTCATGGTCATTCCTACTCCCTGCGGATCAGCGTGGGCTTATGGATGCCGGCTGTACCCGTATGCTGGCGATTGTGCGGGCTATCTTCACCGGGGAGGATGGCTTCAACCTAGACGTCTAGTTGTTTAATATTCATTTTTTCGACTAGCTGATCTTTGTAGCCACCTTAAGCGACCCGTGAATTGTGAACTTGTACTCTTGGATGTTAAATAATTGCAGGTGGCCGGGGATCGCACCCCCTTATCTAAAAAAAAGCATACGGTTAGGCTACAGCTGTTGTTGCATTGCAGTGCAGACTCTAATATGCTGGGCATGTGATAGAAGATGGTACATTCAGAGAGCTAAGATGAGCCCCTCTAGCCTCTATAGCTACCCATGACTGACATTACACGAGGCTGGTAATAAGCTGGCTAGACTCATTCTATTCCACTGCATCCTGGGAAACAATTCACCTTCCCTCGATTCAGCCTTCAGTATGTGTTTGCCTCCCTGTAACCAACAGCAAGTAATTGCACTAGCAAGCTTAGCAGCTTAGAGCATCTCCACCGGGGGTCTCTAAATGTGTGTCCGGCACCCCCAATTGGGCCTCCTTTGGGGGGTGCCGGACATGTGTCCGGGCAACATTTAGAGGCCGCCCACAGCGGCACCCCCCAAAGGCCCACCCCCAAACGCGCCCAACATTTGAGCCAACTGCCGAACACCTTGCGGGCATGCCGTGGTCGCCGCCGATGAACATCACAAATGAGGTACAGGACGGCGGTGCATGCATTAATAAAAATGTCTCAAATGATGCCGGCACTCAAATAGTTTTGCCGCGCCGGAGAACAAGTCAGAGACTTGGCATAGTTTCGACCGCGCCGGAGAACAATCTCCAACGCCGGCCATCAAAAAAGGATCGACCGCGCCGGAGAACAAGTCTCCAAGGCCGGCCATCAAAAGGGCGCCTCCCTGGCGCAGTGGTTCATGCCGATCACGCGGCGGCCTCCGCCTCGACTTCTTCGTCGTCGTCCTCGTCGGATCCCTCGAGCACCGCCGCTTCGGCCGCTTCGGCCGCCACCGCCTTCTCAGCCTGGATGCGCCTCCGTTCGGACACGAAGTAGGCCTTCTGGTCGGGGCTCATGCCGGCCATGTTCGTGGCCATGACCATACGCTCCTCCTTCTTCTCTTGGTTCTTGATCTTGGTCTCCTGCATCATGAAGTAGCGCGTCCACTTCTCGTCGGACTTGTCTTGTAGCTTCTTCTTCTCGACAGTCGACGCGGCCACCTCGGCGACGTATAGCTTCACCGTCTCGTGGATGCTGCCTGCGGCGCCCGAGGCCCCTGGCTTCTTGCCACCCCTGGCTGCCGCCTTGCACGCCTTCACTCCCATCTCGGGACGCTCGGCGCTAGCAGCCGGCAGGTTTCTTTCATCTCCTCGGCGGTGCCTTGGTCTTTTATATGGCTCTTCCACTTCGGGCAACCTTTAACCACCTCCCAAACGTGCATGAACTTGTATGGCTTCTTGCCATCCGACTCCAAGTCAAGGTACAAGTACTTGGCGTCCTTGAGCTACACAAACAAAGTCCAAGTCAAGTATGCATGTAAACATGATGGGTTACAAGTTAAGATGATCGGCTAACCTTGTCCGCATCGTTCTTGCCACTTTCGTCTCTTTGCGCGATTTGCTCATTGCAATGGTGAAACTTGGTAGTGAGAGCCGAGATGACGCCCCAACGGCTCTCAACCGATTTGGCATTGCGGTTAGGAAAATTTTGATGAGGAGGATACGACCTTCTTTCGGTGTAGTCCTTCTGAATGCGTGTCCAGTAGGCCTTTTTCCTTTGGTTGGCGCCCTTCTCGCCGCACATGCTCACGTTCATCCACGCCTGAGCCAACAAGACGTCCTCACTCGAGACCCATGTCTTGCCTCTGTTTCCAGCCTTCCGGACGCCATCCTCTTCGTCGCCATCCTCTTCTTCTTCGACCTCCCCTTCCTGGCCCTGGCCAGCATCCTCTTCCTGGAACTGGCCGGCATCCTCGTCGTCGCCCTGGCCGAACTGTTCTGTCTCGGCGGAGGCCGTGGCGGCAGACGCCCTGGCGGCGTAGATTGTACCGTCATCGATGATTGAATTCAATAACGTGACGCCGTCGTCCTACCCAGCAAAAACCACAATTTGCATCGGCGGCAATTAATGCACAAAACAACAATTTGCATCCTGCCGCTCGCAATAACTGCGCCCAACAAACAATCGGCCGGGGAACACAATAAATGAGGGAGATCAATCTTATAAATAGCACTCACATGGCCGAGTTGGTCGCCGAAGAAAAGGACGCGGGAAGCAGTCGCGTCTTGGCTCGTGGCAGGTGTCCGCCGCAACGCCGGCGATTCGCTGAACAGCGGCGCGGCGTTCAGATCGATGATCCCCTGCGACGGGTAGCCGGAGGTGCCGTCGAAGAAGGCCGGGACAGACGGCGACCCGACAAACCCGGATGCTGGGCTAGAGCTGCTTTGGCTCATGGTGATCATTATCTCGGCGGCGTCGCTCGGCGCCGACAGATCTCCCACCGATTTGTCCTTCGCCTTGACTTGCCGTTGTTGCCGTAGCAGGGAAGCGGCGGCGCGGAGCTGGGCCTGGCTCATGGTCGCCGGCAACGAAAGCTCCTCCGCCTCCCGCTTCATCGCCTTCTTCTTCGGCGCCGACGACGCCGGCGGCTTGCGCCCCTTGGGTTTCGAGAGGCCGACGGACTTGGGCGGCATGGTGGCGGAAGGCGAGGAGGTCGCGGCGGCGGCGCGAGGGTTTGAGAAATGGAGGGAAGATTGCGAATTTTGGCGCCGGGGGCAGCAATGTAGAGGAAGGGGAATTGGGCGCGGCGAGTCGTGTGTATGACGGGCGGGCCAGCGCTGTCAGAGCCATGGCCGAGGCGATGTCCGGCACCCACAGGAGGGCCTCCAAACTTGGAGGCCCTATTGGGGGTGCCGGACACAAAATCGCTCGGGGCGACGCTTTAGGGGGTGCCGCTGGTGGACTTTTTGGTGTCCGGCCCCCCCAAAGGGCCTTTGGGGGTCCTTTAGAGGCCCCTGGTGGAGATGCTCTTAGGGACCAGTAGTGGTACTACTACAACTACGTAGTAGTACTACCAGCTTAGTGAGTGGTGTACTGGTGTGGCTGCTGCTCGAGAGGCAGGCAAGCACACTGGCCTACCTGCCTCTCCTTTATTGTTCTTGGGATCTAACTCCCTGCCACCATATACACAGGCTTGGCGTTTTGGCAGCTGCAATCTTGCCTTTTTCGTAGTGCCCACTAGATTTCCAGCAGATGTGCTGTCCTCTCTCTCTTTTCTGACGCCTCTCCATCTCCTTGCTAGCTGATGGATCTGCATGCATCTTCAGCTGCGATTCTTGTGTCATCACTGAGCCCTGAATCCTGATCAGTGTGCACAAGCTGGTTAATTAAAAGCAACTCTGGTGAAGCACCATGCACAGTAGTACAGTACTTCGCATCACTGAACAGTGCTCGGTTATACTGATTAGCTAACTGTAGATAGATACGTAGTTGTCACTCTCTGTTGGCAACAATTCCGTTCATTGGAAACCTGAAACACAAGAACCTAGTCAAGCAAGGTTTGTTTGCTTTCCATGTCACTTTCTTGATTATAATCCTTTCCTAGCGCGGATTGGCCGGACATATGAAATCTGTCTCCTTGGCGCCACGCTTTGGGGTTAAACCGAGATGATCGTAGTGTTTGCTGTGAATCCGCTCTCCGATGAACCTCTGAACCAGTAAACAACCGGCCGGCTCTCCTCCCTCTAAAGCAGAGCAAGCTAGTGTGGATGTCCTGACACGAAACCAGATGTTATCTCAGATATATACTACTACTCTCTATGGTATGGATGCTTCTCATTCCATAGGATTGCAGCAGAGGTTTCTGTTAAAATCCTAGGGTGAGACCATTTGCCGCGCTTTCCTGGGGGCACATCACCACAAATCAAGTGCGGCTCAATGTAGCAGCAGAGGGTCATTTCAAAGATAAAATATATAAGAAAATAAATTGTAGCAGTATAGAGGAGGTAGGCATGCGTGGAATCAAGTAAACAAAAGCCACAATACGATGGAGCTAGCTAGCCCTGTGATGGATGAGAAGGTAGCTTGAGCTTCAAACGTGGAATTATAGTAGGATTTACTTGGGAGATTGTGCCATCAGTGGACTGTAGTTGGGTTTTCATAAGCAAGTGGTTAGTTGCTCATGTGGCCTATTAATTGGATCTTGGATGTCTCTCGCGCCGAGCTGGAAACCATCAGACAGAGTGCGAGTTTGTGTCATGCTTGCCTTGGTGCCATGTGCTAAGGGCCCTTTTCTTAATCATTCCGTTCCGCGCGCAACGGAACGGGAACCGGGCGTAATGGAGGGAACTTGAATTATTGAAAGGAACTTAAATGCGGAATGCATAGTTTCAGAATTGATAATAGTATGATAATGTGATTTGATATCTTTACTTATTGCTAATAGGGGCATGGCCTACGTGTTTGGCTAGTTCGGTCCTGGTAAATAAGTGAAGTGCAGTAGGCATATCATACTACTAGTAGCTAGTACCAATTATGCAATGATTAAGCTGGCCAAGATCGCGAGCTGCGGGCCGAGCTAGAAGAAGCTAGCCATGGATGTTGTTCTCGGGATGGGTGGGAGCTCGACTTGGGGATCTCGATTTCCTCGAGCACAGCGATGTAGTTTTTGTGGATGTTGATACAGTGCGATATGGTTGTGTTTTTGTTTATGTTGCACTTGCAGTTTCTTCCAGGAAGGAAGCCATGGAAAAGGTCTTCTTCCTGAGGCTGCACTCGGAAGATTCTGAGCTGCCATCTAGTGGCCTTCTGTCATGAACAAGCAAAGAACATCCGAGACAGCTGTTTGATCTCCTTACGAGGCTCTCGAGATTTGATCAGGATCGGTAGGAAGATATACATATAGCAGCAACTTGGATGTTTACTTCTCGAGGCAGATCGAGTAATTTTAAATCATTCCGGAAGTACAGCGCTATCTGACACAAGGTTTACTTGATCAACAACACGCGGAGCTGATAGAGGTAAAAGAACAAGTTCAGACCGACATGTCGTGGTAAGTACAGCTGCAGTACTCATCTGTTACACACCGTTACCAGCTTGATGATCACAGTTTTAGTCGAAGAATGTTGAGTGTCGACTATGTTTTCGGCTGATCTTGAGAACATAATCTCCAGTTCCCATCTTCATGTTCTTTTTTATGACCATTGGAGCATTGGAGCTTGAGAGGATTCAAACCAGTGACTACGCAGAGAGAGGTTTACACTCATTTTATAAAGCTAACCTCTCTTGGCGTTTATCTCTTGCAGGCAAAGCATTGAGATGCCTAAAGCTCTTAGAATTCCTTTTTCATGTTAGTTACCTGTTTTTGTAGGGTATGTGTGTACTTCCTCGTTGATGCACTTCTTGTGCCTAAATCAAATATAAATTCAATCAGTTTGTATAAACTAGTTGTTAATATCTGTTCCTCTTTGATGCACTTCCTGTGCCATGTAGTCTTATTAAGCAGTCATTAATTATAGGAGCTTCATAAGTGGAGAATAAAAGTTGAAGTTGTGGGCTCAACCTCCAATATTTGTCGGTTAAGCGCTCATTTAATACCGCGATCGCTGTTACTAATCATTCCTAGAGTTGACCTAAGGAGGTCCCTGTTTCCAGTGCCATGGGCTATTTTTGAGTGATCCAGAATCCTTCTCCACATGCATTTGCCAGTTCATAGTCTAGCTCTGGTGTGCTGACTAAGCATACCAATCTAGTTCTCTCTGCAGCATTCTAGTGTCTCATGTTGCTTGCAAGTGAATCATTTTTCAAGTGCCACCTGATTGATGTGTTGTATGTCTGTCCTTCATTTCTTCAATACTAGCATGGAACTTTCTTCTGTAGATGATTGCATTGGAAGTTAGAGCTGAAGTATACTAAACAAGACAGCCATCTTCTTAATTGCACATGATGCCATCTCCCCTATGTTAGTACTAAATTCTTGGGGAGTCAAACTCTGCTTCCTTCCTTCCAATGCCATGCCTGAGAATGCAGAACGAAACTGAGACTTGTGTGTCCTCCCAGTCACTGACAGCCTTCACGTCGAAGTGTTTTCTTTTCTGACAATACACAATTAAGATATCTTAAATTTGCTCATAAATTTATCCGCGGCGTATGAATATTATTGTAAACTCTGCAGATGATAGGTGTCATTCTGTTTGCTGAATTCTGCACAAGTGGGGGAGTCCTAGTTAGCTGATGCAACGTGACTCACTCATCAGAGTTTGTCTGATGATACTATTTTACCTGTGCATCATTTATTCATTAATGTCTGCTGCTTGTGCATGACATGTTTTGGCAAATGCATTGCATTTGCTTGTGTGAGTATCAGCAAAAGAATTATAACTGGGATACTGGTGAGCTGCTGTGATGGAATCATGGAATATTAGCACTATATGTGTGCCCTGATCTGCTATAGTTGAACTTTGGGATAGGCATTATGGGATGTGCCCTCAAATATACAATTGCAATGGGTGTGATGGTGCTGGGTCTTGAAGGAACATCACAATCAGATAGGTAGATAAAACTAATGGCCCTCTGTGTGTGAGTGGTGAGTAGGACAAAATATGCTAGTGCCTGCTTGTGAGTATTAGAGATAGAGCTAGCTAGCTGTTTATATTCCATGTATAGAGATTGTGTATATCTCCGATTGTTTGGCAGGATCGGTTGTGATCCTTGCCGTGTCTTGTACGACAAGCTGTACGTGTTCTATATAACAGAGAAGCCCACGATGGGATTGCTACGGCAAATATTTGTTTCTGACTTGGTATCAGAGCGCGTTCTGATCCTAGGGTTCCTCTGAGCCGCCGCGATGCAGACCTCCGCGATGCAGCTCTCTCAAGCCGCCGGCGCCCTCCAAACCTTCGCTCCCGCATCCATGCCCGCCGGCGTGAACACCATCATCCCCACCACCCTTCCCTCTGGCCACTCCAACACCATCACGGTCAGTCTAGACCGCACCAACTACCTCCTGTGGCGGACGCAGATCGTCCCCAACATTGCCGGCCAAGGCTGGTACGGCTTCTCGACGGGAGCTGCGTCGCTCCGCCGCAGACGATCACCACCAGCGAAGGCGCCGCGGCCGTGACGCACCCCAATCCGCAGTATGCGATGTGGTGGTATACGGACCAACGGGTCCTCAGCATCCTCCTCGGCAACATGACCGTGGAGATCCTCGGCCAGATGGTGGGCCGGCACACCTCCGCCGCCGTGTGGGAGTGCCTCACGTCCATGTTCGCCGCCCAGAATCGGGCCGGCGTGCGCCAAATTCGGCGCCAACTCGCTACGATGAAGAAGCGAGACCTCTCCGCCGCCGAGTATTTCAACAAGATGAAGGGCTTCGCCGACGCCATGGCCATGGTCGGCCACCCCATCTCGGATGACGAGCTGATCGACTACATCGTCGTTGGCCTCGGCTCGCAGTTCGAGTCGCTGCAGTCCTCGCTCGCCGTCCTCAGCGCCGCCGGTCATTCTCTCTCCCTCCCTGACTTTTATGCTATGCTCTTGTCCTGTGAATCCATGCGTGAGCAGAACAATGAGGCTGGAGACTACACTTCTTCGGCAAACTCCGCTGCCAGGCACGGCGACACCGGCCGCGGAGGTGGACGCCCCTTCGACAACAACACTGGGCGCAACGGTGGCAGGCCCAATGGAGGCCAGCAAGGAGGCGGTAGCGGCCCTAACTCCGGTGGTGGCCAGCCAGGCTACCACGGCAACCGCGGTGGCGGCGGTGGCCACGGTAACGGAGGGGGCGGCAGTGGCTACGGCCACGGCGGCCGTGGTGATGGCGGTCACGGAGGCGGTGGCAATGGCGGCCGTGGTGGCGGTCGACGTTTCCGTCCCCGCTGCCAGCTCTGCAACAATTGGGGGCATGACGCCCTCGCATGCCGCAAGTACACTCAAGGCCACCAACCGGACGAACGGCGGTCCGGCAATTCTGCCACCATGCACCACGACGATCATCCGTGGGTTCTCGACACCGGCGCCACCGATCACCTCACCAACGACATGGATCGTCTGAGCATGCAGGAGCGCTACCATGGCAGGGATCAAGTCCACGTCGCAAACGGTAAAGGTTTGTCCATTGCGCATATTGGTCATTCTCGTTTAGCTGGTCCCTCGCAATCTCTTGTTCTGAAAAATGTTCTTCATGTACCTGACATTAGGCAGAATTTGTTGTCTGTTTATCGCCTTGTTTCTGATAATAATGTCTTCGTCGAATTTCATAAACATTCTTTCTTTGTTAAGGACAAGGCAACGAAGAACATCCTCATTCACGGTAGGAGTCGTGGAGGCCTCTATCCGCTCCCGTTTGGTCGTGCTCCCTCCCATGAGCGGCACGCTTCTTCCGGCGTCAAGCTTTCGTCGAGTCAGTGGCATCAGCGTCTCGGTCATCCTTCGAATAATGTAGTTCAAACCATTGTTAAGTCAAATAATTTGAGTTGTAGTCCAAACTTTGAGTCATCGGTGTGTGATGCCTGTCAGCGGGCTAAGAGTCATCAGTTACCTTATAATTATTCTTCGCGTGTTTCACATACACCTCTTGAGCTTATTCATACTGATGTTTGGGGTCCCGCATTACCTTCCTCTGGGGGTTTTAAGTACTATGTTAGCTTTATTGATGATTACAGTCGCCATTGTTGGATATATTTGATCAAGCATAAATCTGATGTTGAGGGCATTTTTTACATTTTTCAGAAACACGTTGAGCGTCTTCTTAATACACAAATCCGTACCGTGCAATCCGATTGGGTGGTGAGTATCATCGCCTCCATGCTTATTTCCAGCGCACGGGTATTTCTCATCGTGTTTCCTGCCCCCACACCTCCCAACAAAATGGCATAGCCGAACGCAAGCATAGACATTTAGTTGAAACAGGGCTCGCTCTCTTAGCTCATTCATCCCTTCCTCTTCGTTTTTGGGATGAAGCCTTTCTCACCGCTTGCTATCTCATCAATCGCATGCCCTCCCCAGTCCTTAACAATGCCACACCTATTTTTCGCCTTCTTAACATAGCACCTGATTATTCGTTCCTACGCACCTTTGGTTGTGCGTGTTGGCCGAGTCTGCGTAAGTACAACTCTCGGAAATTAGAATTTCGATCCAAGGTGTGCATCTTTCTCGGGTATAGCACTATGCACAAAGGGTACAAATGTCTCGACCGTAGTACTGGTCGTATTTATATATCTCGTGATGTTATCTTCGACGAGAAGGTTTTTCCGTTTGCCACTCCCGGTGTCACCATTGATTTGTCCAAACTCCAGCCCGCCTCGTTTCCTTTGCATGAACCAGCTGTTCAGAATACCGATTTGCGTAATTATGACATCACCTTGTTGCCGATTAACCTGCCTGGTATGCCCTCTAGTGTTCATGTGCAGGAACAGCCGGCCGTGATCGACGATCATCCGCCTCCAGGAGCGCTCGACGTGCATGCCTCGTCGTCCGACCATGCTGGGCCATCTGGTGAGCCAGCACCCGGCCATGATGGGCCGTCTCCCGCGCGCCCGTCCTCCCCTTCACCACCGTCTCCTGATGGGCCGGCCTCCTCTGCTTCATCACCCGACGCCACGCCCTCTCCTGATCGGCCCGCGTCGCCTGCTGATGGGCCCTCTTCTGCTGGGCCCGTCTCGCCTGGTGGAGCAACGTCACGACCTGCGACGTCGTCTGCGCCTGATGCTGCTGGCGCCCCTGCTGCTCCGGAGCAGCACACCATGACCACTCGCCGCCGTGCTGGTGTGCACCGGCCGTGGGTTCCGAAAGATGGCACGGTTCGCTACAACCCCTATCGTCGTGGTGCATTTCTAGCTGTCCCGGCATCTCACCGCACGGCTTTGTCCGAGCCTGAGTGGAGGACTGCCATGGAAGCCGAATTCGATGCACTCATCCGCAATCAGACATGGTCGCTGGTCCCTCGCCCTCCAGGTACTAATGTTGTCGGCAGTAAGTGGATTTTTAAAACCAAGTTTCGTCCGGATGGTTCCGTGGATAAACACAAAGCTCGCTTGGTCGCTCGTGGTTTCACTCAGCAGCATGGCATCGATTATCATGATACATTTAGCCCTGTGGTCAAGCCGGTCACTGTTCGACTTGTTCTCGCTTTGGCTGTCTCTCGCGGTTGGTCTCTTCGTCAGATTGATGTCAGCAATGCCTTCCTCCATGGTTTTCTTGAGGAGGATGTTTATATGCAGCAGCCGCCCGGATTTGAGGATTCTCGCCACCCTCACCATGTTTGCAAGCTTCAGCGCGCTCTTTATGGGCTCAAGCAGTCCCCTCGCGCCTGGTATGCTCGTCTCAGTGACAGATTGCTTCAGCTTGGTTTTGTTGCCAGCAAGGCGGACACCTCCTTGTTCATTTTTCATCATCAGGGGGTCACCATCTATATGCTCGTTTATGTCGATGATATTGTGATTGCTGGTTCTTCTGCTGCCTCCATTGAGCGTCTGGTTCAGACTCTTTCCAGCACTTTTCCTATTAAGGATCTTGGTCGGCTGGAGTATTTCTTGGGCATTGAGGCTGCTTATAGGTCAGACGGTATGGTGCTTACTCAGCACAAGTATGCATTGGATTTGCTGCATCGAGCCGAGATGGAGAACTCTCGACCCGTCCCTACCCCTATGTCTGCCACCGACAAGCTCTCTCGAGACGTTGGTGATCCTCTTGCTACTGATGATGTCTTCCGGTACAGGAGTCTTGTTGGCGGCCTTCAGTATCTCACATTGACGAGACCAGATTTGTCTTTCGCTGTGAACAAAGTCTGTCAATACTTGTCACAGCCGACCACAGTTCATTATGAGGCAGTCAAGCGCATTTTGCGCTATGTCAAAGGCACAGTGTCCACCGGCCTTCGTATTCAGTCTTCCACATCTTTGTGCTTAACATATACACTGATGCTGATTGGGCGGGTTGTCCGGATGACCGTCGCTCTACCGGTGGTTTCGCTGTCTTCTTTGGACCTAATCTCATCTCCTGGAGCTCTCGCAAGCAGCCCACGATCTCGGCCTTGGCGAATGGCACTGCCGAGGCGATCTGGATTCAATCACTTCTCAAGGAACTTGGTGTGCATCAGCCTCGGCCTCCCATTCTATGGTGTGATAATCTTGGCGCCACCTACTTGACAGTTAATCCAGTTTTCCATGCTCGTACCAAGCATATCGAGATCGACTTTCATTTTGTTCGCGAGAAAGTTGCAGCCGGAGCACTTGATGTACGCTTTATAGCCTCTGGAGATCAGCTGGCTGACGTTTTCACTAAACCCGTCACACAACCTCTACTCCGTAGTTTTAGTTCCAATCTCAACCTTGTACACGACGGTTTAGATTGAGGGGGAGTATTAGAGATAGAGCTAGCTAGCTGTTTATATTCCATGTATAGAGATTGTGTATATCTCCGATTGTTTGGCAGGATCGGTTGTGATCCTTGCCGTGTCTTGTACGACAAGCTGTACGTGTTCTATATAACAGAGAAGCCCACGATGGGATTGCTACGGCAAATATTTGTTTCTGACTGTGAGGCGCCAAGGTGAGCTCCTGCTTCCTACCAGCCATCCCTTACCAGCCATAAAATGAATCTATCTTGCATCTGAAAGCACCATTCTATGTACTATGTGAACTGTGAACAATAATGTAAATAATTGCTTTGTTGTATCATCTCACAGCCTCATCTTTACAAAAATATCTCACTTCAAATCCACTGACGTAGCATATCATTCCTCTGTCATTAGAAGTTTTTTTTTTCCTGAAGCAAGGTGACAGGGCTATGCATACACGCTAGAGAACAAGATGTACCCCTTCATATCCTGTTGTCTAGAACAGAAAAGTTGATGCATCTACGACACATTGGCTTAAATGCTCTTTCTTCACATCCTTTGAGCCTACCGTTTCAAGTAAAGCGTGCGATTAGGCCGCCGATAATGGCCATTCAGCCTAACTGCGCATGGTGATCGGAGGAGCCGAGGAGGGCACTGTGCAATGCATTGGCTCAAAAAACCTTTTGAGGCATGTAGGAGACCCAGCTGCATGCCATCTACCAATAATGCCTTGATCCACATCACATGTCTCCGGCACTCTATTTTTATGCATGAGAGAGGACACAGGGAGGAGAAGCCTGTTGGAGTAACTGCATCAAGGTAACACAAGGATCTCTCTCGCCACGTGAAAGGGTTGTATCTTAGCTAAGATACAACCTCACCATCTCTCTTCATTAACTAACATGCCACATAAGCAAATTACCTATGAAACTGTGCTAAGAGACTTGCATTGGCATAGGCCTGAGACATTGTGGTTAGTGTACTATGCCGATTTACTCTTTTCGTTTTAGAAAATAAGACATATAATTCTAGATAAAAGTCAACATATTTTAGTTTAATTAATGTTATAGATAATAAAGATATACACATCGATTCAGCAACCTCGTTACTAAATCTCCATGTCATGTTGATGGTTTATCATCTCGTTTAGGAATGTAAACGAATATGATATTGTTTTTTGACGGAATCCATTTTAACAAATCCATACTCCGTTTGAAGGAATCCAATGGATACGGATATTGACTCCAAACATAACACCCAAATACGGTATAGGATATGGTATCCAAACGGCACCATGGATATCCATATCTGGAAATTATTTTGGATTATTCGATGGTTTTAAACCGAATAATCCAATTTGAATAGAAACGCCAAAAATATAGACTAGTTACTAGTTAGTTAGTTGCTGAATTTGTTCCAGTAAACATAAGCTCAATTACATAGTCGATACTAGGCTATTGAATCGCCGCATGTAATCTTAGCATTAATGCGTTATTGCATACAATGGACCCATTTTTCATGTAGTCATGCATGTTATATTTATTGATCCTATACTGTTAGAATTATTTAGTGCATGAGTGCTTTGTTAAACTCGTTTTATATTTTTGAGTGTATGGTTCACCGATCTATTTATATGCATACCTATACAATTAATTCCATTTATGCTCCGAGTCTGTCCCATTCCGTTCCGAATCCACGATTCGCTATATCTGCATTCGAATCCGTAACATGTTATTATCTGATCAATTCCGATACGTTGAACAAAAATACGGTATAGGATACGATAACGAATGTTTTTTGATCTGATCCGATTGCATCCCTACTCTCGTGTGACTGATGTGTACCTTGAGGTTCTAACACACTCTCGAGGGAATTAGATTGACACCGAGGGCAACAAATACACGTATCAAGATAGAGGAAAACAATTTTTTTAATCAAAATAGGGAATATAGCTCCGGCCTCTATAACAACCAATTTTATTGCAAAGTTTCAAGATCTTGCAAGAGATCAACCACACGTTTCCACGGAGCACGTAGAGATGCATTTTTTTTGAATATTAGCAGGAGAACTGCTAAATTCAATGAATAGATAGAAGTTTGGTCCAGTTTATGAGGAAACCGGACCCAAAAACCATACAACACACACAACCTAGCGAGCCACGAGCCCCTCTGGCCGGATCCGCCTCCAAAACGATGCCCCCAAGAGGGAACACGACTCCGAAAGGCGTCGCCATCGTCCGATCTAGAAGACTAGGTCAAGGGTTTCCCCCAGAGCACGTTGAAAAATACAAAGTGGGAACAACTACATCGATGCCTCCAACGAGGGAGCGACACTCGAAGTCGTCGCCATCGACGACTCTGGCCACAGCTGAAGTACGGCTTTCGCCGGCAGTCTCACCTACATAGCTCAAACCCAGGATCCAAACTAGTCAACACACCAAACCACTACCCTGCCTCCACGGCCAACCACACTTTCCCGGCAAGCTCGATGTGCTTCCACCTTGCAGCTGCGCCCCCACTGAACGGAGGATGCAACCTCCGCTGCGGCGCCATTCTTCTCCCAACGGAAGGATGCAACCAAATACTAGGCGCCATTCGTCTCCTCGAGGATGCAACGCCTGCGGGCCATTCATCTCCCGCGAAGGATGCAACAACCGCAGCGGCGGCATTCCTCTCCCTTCAGCTTTCCACCATTCCTCCCACGCAACGGGCAAAGAGATGCCCGCATCATGTCTTGCTTGCCGATCAACCTGCGGGAAGGATTCAACGTTGCCGACACCGCGACGACGCCAATCGTCTTCCCCGTCCACCACCGTCAAACACCACCCCTGACCACAGCTCCCGCGAGGCCGCCGCAGCACCACCTGCGCCGGGCGAGCTCCGGCCTAGCCCTGCCGAGCGGCAGCAGGGCTCGAACTGCGTCCTGGCCGAGCGGGCCCGCTGAGCCCAGATCGGGCCCAAAACGGGCCCAGATGCGCCGCTCGTGCCCAGACCAGGGCCGCCGCCGGTGCGCTACGTCGCCAGCCTCTCCGCCTCGCCCTGCCTCTCCTCGCCGTCGTCGCCCCACCGCGCATAGGGTCCGCCGCCGAGCGCAGCTCCTCTCCGTGCGACCGGCGACCAAGACGGGCGTCTCGGCACGTAGGTCCGCCCACAGCCCCTCCGCCTTTCTGACGGGCAGGGCGCCGCCACCGCCGCCGGCGCCAGCGGCGGCAGCGGCCAGAGGCACGCCGGATCTGGGCTTCTGGTGGCTGGTTGGAGCCCTCCGGAGTCGCCGCACGGGGGCGACCCGGGGGAGAGGGAAAAAGGGACTTCTAAGCGCCCGATTGATGATAGAGATGCAAAATGGCATGGTGGGGACAGTAAAACCCATAGGTAAACCAGAGCTGCTACGTGCGTCTGCTGATCTTCTCTCTCTCGGGTCCAGCAGTGTACTGTACTTGCGTTGTCCGTTTGCAAAAACCGTTGGGAATGCTCCTTGCGGCAGTGACAGCTAGCCCCCAACGACAGGTAGGCAGGCCGCAGTCTCCCTCCCCTTGCAACAAGGATTTGGCTGCTGCTAGTTCTACCCAGCCAGCTTCACTGACTCTAAAATTTGGTTTTCTTTTTTTGAAAAAAGTAGTCTATTGCAATAATCTTTGGTTTTATATAAATTTCTGTAATTGGCTAAATTTTTTGCGAGGTGTAATTGGCTTGAATTTTTTGGGATTTCTACCTTTACTGACAAGGAGCATGTATTCTCTTGTGTGTGCATCCAGGTCTTTCTTCACAACTAGTGGATGATCTTTAGGGAACAGCCAGGGTTGTTAACTAGGCAAGTTCTTTTTATAATGGAGTTAGGAGCAAACATCACACATCATAGACGGATACCGGCGAAAAAGAAGAGGAATGCCGTGTGTAAGGTAGTCAGACAGAGTTCCAAGAAAAATATAAACAGACCACCATTTTTCTTCCTTCAATTTCTTTTGATCATGATGATGGAATAAACCTCTATACAAATAGATACACCAGAAGCCATGGGCAAGACAACAAAAGGAGGTAGGGCCTTTCTCTTGTTTGTCATCAAATCTTAAGAAAAAGGCTGGTCTGATCCGGTCTGTTAAGGAGGGTTAATTCGGCAACCTGGCGGGCCACAGGTCCTAAGGCTATGACAAAAATTAGTGATTCTTGGCTCTTTGTATCGCTTGGCATATTCACAAGGATGGGGGGCATTTGGGTCAATTCTAGACGTGTGTCCTATGATTCGGGGGCTCCATGGTGACCAACTCTTCCTCCTATCCCTTTCCTGGTAGAAACCATCTTGATCTGCCAATTTTGACAAAATTTGAGGCTTGGGACAAGCAAGCAGAGCAGATGGTCTACGAGGAGGACACAGAATCCGGCTGCCGGGATGGCAGCGGCCGGAAGATCAACGGCGCACCGTACTGCGGGTATAGGAGCATCAGTACCGTCGGGGCGTGCACATATTTTGGAGATGGTCGGACTCGAATCGTTGGAGGAGGATGGCCATGGTTAGCTTGGCCTCGAGCCGTGCCAAGTTTTGGCCGATGCACATCCGAGACCCGAGCCCGAACGGTATGTACGCCAAGGGGTGCTTCGCCGCCTTGGCCGCGCCGTCGGCGAACCGCGCCGGGTTGAACTGCGTCGCGTCCTGGCCCCAGTACCTCGCGTCGTGGTGGATGGCCATGATCGGGATGAGCAGCTCCATGTCGCGGGGGATCATGCACCCGTCCGAGAGCTGGACGTCGACCTTCGCGCGGCGGATGGTGGCGACTGCCGGCGGGTACAGCCGGAGGGTCTCGTTTATGATCATGCCGAGCTGTCATAGGAAACACGTGGAACACGCACTGTAAGTCAGCACCCAAAATTGACGAAAACGCCCCTTTGCAGCAAGTTTGAAATTTCACCCGCAGCTCCCGGGAAGAGAATCGGAATCACAGTGAGTTTGTTCTGGGACGTACCGTTTTCAGCTTTGGGAGGTGTTCTTTGCAGGGTTCGTCGGCGCCGCAGACGTCGAGCACCTCACGGCGAGCGCGCTCCTGCCATTCTGGGTGCATGGCCAGGAGCACGGTGGCCCACGTCAGGAGGTTGGTCGTCGTCTGCTTCCCGGCGAAGAAGAAGGTCTTGCACTCCTCCAACATGTCATGTACCGCGATCGCCTTCGCCACCGGTACCCGCGTCGTCGTCCTCTCGCCCGCATTGATCATGAGGCCGAGCAAGTCGCGGAAGCTTCCGGAGTCGGCCTTCTCCCCCTCGGTCTCCACGGCGGCGGCCTCGTCGCTGCGGCGACCGATGAGCCTTGTCAGGTTCCGTCGGATATCTCTGTCCAGCTTCCACGAAGCCAATTCTTCTTTGTCGGCATGAACCTGCGCGCAACAACATATATCATTTGTCAATTGGCGTGTCCTTTGAAGCCGTGGGGCTAATTGGGGACGGACCAATGGCGCCGGTGGGCAGAGTACTACGTAGTACGTACCGGTAGCCTGGGACGAGGACCTTGCGAAACGCCTCGGAGGCGAAGGCCATGAGCTGGCTCTGCATGCCGAACACGACGCGACCGTCGTTGTAGCTGCTGCCGAAGGTGACCCGCGTGATGGCCTCCTCCGTCACCTCCTGGAACCACTCAGACACATCCACCTCCACCTCGCCGCTGCCGCCGGCCACCGCCATCGCTCGCCACTTCTCCGCCAGCGCAACCACGGACTTGCCGACGTGCGGCACCAGACGCTGCAAAACCAAACCAAACCGTTGTCAGACACATCCACCCGTCGAACCATGCCACGCACCGCCAGCGTGGCCACGGACAAGAAAAAAACAGAGGATCAGGCGTTGGTTCGTACGTTGAGGTTGTCGGGTAGAAGGCGTCGGCTAGGACGCGGCGGTGGAGCGCCCACTTGTCGCCGTGCAGGCTGACGAGGCCGTCCCCTTCGAGCTGGCGCACGACGGGGTGCGCCTCGTAGCGGTCGAACGCGTCGGCGCGTGTCAGGAAGATCTCCCGGATCAGCTCCGGATCGGCCACCGTCAGACGCGGCGTCGGCCCGAACCATATCAAGAACGTCGGACCTGCATCATCATCACAGACACCATTAATGATCTGATGACCCAAAAGGACGAAAAGAGCAGCAAAAATCTCAATCCAACACAACAACCAGAGCAGCAGCAGCAACAGAGGTGAAATTAAAGGAGTTGTCCGCGAGGGGAAGAAGTTGAGTAAATACATAAACCCCATATGCGCAAATGGATAGAGAGAGAAGCTGAGCTGAGCTGACAACAAGAGACAAAAGCTGAGCCCTGGGCACAAACAGCCACAGAGAAGAGAGAGAGCAAAACCGGAAAGCAGACAGTGAGGGAACAGATCAACAAGCAGATGCAACCAAAGCCGCCCCAAAAGATGATGCTGGATGCTACTATTCTACCGCTCCACATGCAGGAGCAGGAGCAGCCGGCTGGCGGCGACGGGGGACGCACCGTAGATCTTCCTCCAGTAGTGGTAGAAGGCGAGGACGCGGGGCAGCGCGTTGTGGGAGGTGGGCGGCGACATGGGCTTGGAGGAGGCCTCCACCATGAGCGCCACCATCTCCTTCACCGACCCCAGCAGGAACCGGTACGGCGGGCCGCGCACGCCCTGCGCCGCGAAGTGCGCCTCCAGGCGCCGCGGCCGCCACCACAGCGCGTCCGCCACCCGCGCCGCCACGTGCAGCACCACCCACGCCAGCAGCAGCGCTGCGGCGGCGCGCCACGTTAGCCAGCCGCGCCACGCCCACGCCGCCGCCTCCATCTCATCCCCCATTGCCACCTTCTGTTTCTTGTAAACAGAGTGAGAAAGCAGAGCAGAGCTGGGCGAGAAGCGAACAGAGCGACGATGGGTCGTTTGATCTCTGAGTCTCGTGCTACGTTTCTACTAGGAGTGCCAGCCGCTGTGTGTTTGCGCGCTTGAGGCCGTGTTAATGGCGTGGGGTTTTGGGTGAGAAGGGAAGGTGAGGGCGGTTTTATATAGTGGGGGAGGAGGAGCGAGGAAGGTGGGAGAGAAGGCCGGCGGCGATGGGGCCGGGGAAGAAGGAGGAGGAGGGGTGCGTTGTTTGCTTTGGGGTGGCTTTGTTTGTGCAAGGGTCAACGAGGTGGGCTTTCCCACTTTTGTAATTGACCCGCGTACATGGAAAATGAGGAGGTTTGGCGTTGAAAAAAGGAATCAGTTTAACGACGAGATCACAGCCGTGTATCGCGTATTCATAGCCATCCAGGGTGGATTTGAGTCATATGATCTTCTAGCTATGGCAGGTTATTTGTGTGTGACAATGAAGGTTTTTAATTGCCTTGATGATTTTCCTTTGTTAGTCTTGAATCAAGGATTTTATACACATGGAAGGATTTGCTAATTATTTGACAGTTTTTTGTTTAAATCACTTTTTCTAGAAAGATGCAACTCTCGTCTAAATCAAGCTTAGAGAATGGTGCTACTTGTTGAGTATATAGGCAATTGTTCGATTAAATTAATCAAATAATAAATCATGAACATGGCATAAACAGTGCTAATAACATACTGAAATCACTAATACTTCAAACATGGAAATAAACAGGAGAGAGATAAACATGGTATACCCTCCAGTAGGCCAGTTGGCCGTAGCAGCAGCAGCAACAGCAGAGGCGTTAGCAGCCTCTTGAGTGGCGGCAGCGGTGGCAGCAGTGGTGTCATCGGTGCTCATGATGATGATGAAGGCGACGCGGACGTAGTTGATGCAGATGTTGCTGAAGCAGACGAACAGCGGCGAGCAGTCGCGTATGAGACGCTCCCCAATAACCCAATCGCCCCTCTCCCGTACAGGATATGGAGAGGCGGGGTTTCGGAGGCATGCTCTCCCGTCGGCCGTGTACGCGGTGGACGGGATGGGATCAACGATGGCAACAACAGCAAGAGGAACTGGTGGCGGCGCGTGCGGATGTGATCTTTCTAGTGTGTCTTTTCTGGAGGAGCGACCTCTCTCATATAGGCACCACACACACAGGCGGAAGGCCAACGAAAACACACGCGATTAAAGGGAGAATTAAGAGACTAGAAACGGTCGTACTTAAGAGCACTTAAGACACGCGTCGTGACGTGCCGAGGCGTGGCGAGGCGAGGCGGACAGCGGAGGAGGAGGAGGAGCGCGCGTGTGGAACTCCTCTTTCTTTTCACACCCAACACCTCATACATGGTGGATAAGAGCTCACCTTATAAACTGGTGTACATCTCTCTAAACTAGTCATGTGGACTAAACTCCCACGTACCACTCTCCAAATGGCAGCATGGTCCTTTAGGGATTTTTCTGGAGATGTTAGATGGGCTAAAGCCCATCCTAATAATGGGCAATATTTCAGCACTACTCATATTGCACTTCTTGTTTAGAAGAGTTGCACTTTTCTCTCAAATAAAATTGCACTACAATTGCAATTTTCTAAGAAGATTGGACTTAGAAAAATTGGTACCGACATAAAACTTTCAAAAACTTTCTTTCTCGTAGAATTCTCAGTGGATGCTACATAATGAGATCGCTTCCATGTTTAGATCAACTATGTAAGAATCTGACATCTTGTTCTCAAATCATCGTCTACTTTTTAAACTTAAAATGATTTGTGTTTTAAATAATTTGTTAGTTCGTCTCGATTAGAGCCAATGTCTGTAATGTGTCGATGGATTTGTTCATCGCGTTTGTTGATAGATTGCGTTACCATGGTTGTCAACTTGTCAGGAAATAGTTTAGCATAACAATTTTGCATAGTCATAGGTAAGGCTCTCAGACAGGGAGCAAAGCCTTGAACTGTGGCCAACAACTAAACGATGTTATCATGTAACAAAAAAAAGTAGCATGCATCATTGCATTGATTTAGAATCTCTGACATGAAAATGATAAACAAGGTGGGTTCAATACAATAACTAATTGGTGTACAATCTGGCATATATGCGATAACAATCTGCTACTTACATATAAACAACAATCTATTTAGTCCAACAACTTAGTGATAATAATCTAAAAAAGATGTGATAATAATGTGGTAACCTTGTGCATAATCAGACTTGCAATAATATGTCAATTTGCGATAAAATATTATCGAATTTGTTTTGAAGACCTTACCGCGAGGAAGCTAACGATGTGCGAAAACAAAATGTGTAGACATACACCCAAATTAAAAAGATTGTTCAGAGTTTTTGAACATTTTAAAATATGATTTTAAATAGGGACACCTATAACTCAACCCGATTGGCGTGCTCGCTCACTTTCATCGAACCAAATTTCCAGTTAGATGTTTGAGGAAAATCAATAATAACATTAACCAAATTTATAGCATCTCTAGCACATCTAGTATAAAACAACCCCTAAAACTATTTTTGTTCCCCGAAATTGATTTTTCGGTTTGCAAACCCGTCAGGCTGAACATGTGTTGTATATTGGTACTGGAAATTCATATAGACATCACGCGATATTTCACCCACTTTGTCAAATTGATGCCGACAACTATTGCGTAGAAATTGAACTAAATCTAGAACGAGATAACCTAAAACTCGAACCATCATGTTAGTCTTCTTCTTCGTAGGCAACAACCTGTTCTCTCAAAGCCGAGGTACTGAAACATCATCGACCTTCACAACGACCACGGGAATTCATGCTCCACTATGGATTCGAGGTGGGCTGGAGCATCTGCCTCGCCTTCTCCACTGCTTTTGTAGTGGCGGCCAATTCCTCGTCCGTGAGGCGGGTTCGCTCGATAATAATATTTTGAATGTTACACTCTATATTATCTAATTAGGATTTCTCCTCATAATTTTATTTCAACTTAGAAACTTGACAAGTTTATTGATTTTCTTGATTTTTCTTATTTTTTAAGGCGTCTTTCGGTTATGGCAAATATTTGTTTCATGTTCCGTCTCTATTCAAAATTGAATTGATGCACTAGCCAATTATCTCAAAATTCCGAACTGATGGGAAGGTCTACCATTTATATTTTAACACTCCCCTCACGTCTAGGTTGGCAGTCGGTAAGACCTTAAATGTGGGTAGATGATAGGACATAACTATTTTTTATATTAAATAGCATGTTAGACGGGCTTGAACTTGAGACCGCATTCCTCTGATACCATTTTGAATTGGTGCACTAGTCAATTATCTCAGAAATCCGAATTAATATATTCGTGTTGTATCCCTTTCCATATTTGTTTCCGGCGTTTTTGTATTCGTTTGCGGTAAAAGAGTATGAAATAAATGTGCCACCACTCACTTACATTACATCCGTAGCCGCTCCGTGTTCATCACTACTTCACTAGGCGCAGGCATGAGACGGGCTCCCCCGCCGCGCCACAACCATGGCCTATGGGCCGCCTCCTCCCTTTCCGCCCCTACAAGAACCGAAAGAAATCACCGCGGGCCAAAGGAGCTACAGGCTAAGCTGCATTTTCGTCAAAACAGCAGCGGGTGCCGCCTCAGGCAGTGGCAGGGCCAAAGGAGCTTCTCGACAAGGGGATGTGCGGCGACGCGTCATCCTTCTACGAGATCGCCGCCGCCTGCTCTAACCCGAAGCTGTTCGAGGAGCTCCAGACAGTGCACGACTTCCTCCTGTGGTCGCCCTTCCTGATTGGCCGCCAGGTTAATGAGAAGGCGCTGGAGATCTACTGGAGGCACGAGAACATAACGCACGCCCGCAGGACGTTCGACCATATGCCCGGCAGGAACATGGCCTTCTGGCACGTCATGGTCGACGGCTAGGCGGCCAGCGGGCGCGGGGACGTCGCGCTGCAGCTCTTCGAGGAGATAAAGAGGTGCGGCGTCCTGCTGAATGCTTACACGTTCGTGCCGGTGCTCAACGGGTGCGCCACCTTGGAGGCCATCAAGGAGGCGTTCCTCTACTTGGACATGTCTCGAGCCTGGGATGGAGCAATATGTCAGTATCATCGAGGTCCTGGGCAAGCCGGGTCAGCTCAATGAGGCTGTAGCAAGGTTTCGGTTACCGGCCGGAATTCCGCGGTAACCGGCCGGTAACCGGATTTATCGGACCCCCCCCCCCCCCCCCCCCCCCTTCCCCTCGGAATTTGCATATCTCGAATGAAAAATCTCGGATTAGTCAAATTTAAAACAAATTTGTGTTCGAAAAAATTAAATTTCAAAAAAATTCAATGTTTTAAGTTTAAATCCTAAATTCTTGCCGAAATATTGGGCCGGTTACCAGCCGGTATTTTCCAGTAACCCGGTTACCGGAAATATTGGCCCCTTCCGGATTTTTTTTTAAACCGGTATCCGAAACCTTGGGCTGTAGATTGGTCAGCCCAATGCAATAATGTTATGGGAGTTGCTCTTGCGCCTTGCTTGTCTGAATGGCAATGTCGACCTTGAGTCCTTGACGACGGGGCTGAGGAAATGCTGGTCTCGATTGATCCATTCCAAACTCAACCCTATGAAGCTAACGACCCATCCTTCCAAGACTTGCCTCACGGATTAAAGGAACAGTTGAGGTGAGTCCGTGAGTACAGGCTGCAGCCCAAGACCAAGAAGAAGGCAGTGAACAAGCAGCGGTACATCCCACACACAAGGTACGTGCTCCAGCCTCCGTGACATCGATCAGGAGGCCAAGGAGCAGGCGCTTGTGTACACTAGTGACTATTGAGAGGCTGGCGGTCGCCTGCGGTTGATCAGTACCCCCGTGAGGACTCCTCTCCGCATCATCAAGAACCTCAGGATATGCGGGACTGCCACACCGCCATCAAGATCATGCCGATGATCGTTGCGAGGGAGCTCATTCTGAGGGAAAAATAAGCGGTTTCACCATTTCAAGAAAGGCAAGTGCTATTGCAGCGACCAGTCGACCACCGGTGAACATGGTTCTGTGCAAGCAAGTCCTGTTACAATATAATCAAATCTGGTGTATGATCTGACGCTACGTTCTCCCTAGGGTTGCTGATGTCCTATATATATGTTAGTAGTCGCCTTGCTTTTACATAAGCAATATGAAGATGATATATGTATGTTTTTAACGCATAAGATCATTTATAGCTGCTATATCTTCAAATTATCAGAAGGAGATGTGAAAAAGCTCCAACCATCTCTTCCTAAACACACATAAAACCGCGTCAAAACACACACGCGGAAAGCTGGATGGTTGGATGATATGATATGATTAGATCCTTGGGAGAAGAGAGGCCTCTTGCTGTTCCTTTAGATTTGGGAAAAGGGTGTGTCATATTGGCCTCTTTTTCGAGCACCTGCTGGTGACAGCCTACACAGTACGCGCGATGAAGGGCTGTCTGACGGTGAATGGATGATTTGATGTGCAGCTAGCGCCTCTAATGCCTTCCATTGCGGCAACTGTGTGCTTTGTGGTTGTGGTGAGTTGTGCCATGATCCGGTCGATCGACATGCGTTGTGATTATTGCAGCCGTGCAACGCTCCCACTCTTAGTTATGTTTAGAGACTTGTACATCTCATACGGAAACTTTGAATTTATGGGACGACAGGTATTTCAGTAATATAACAATGCCCGCTTCTCCTACTACAAGTTTGTAATCTCTCTAAGAAAAAGTGCATTTTCCACAGTGGCATACGTCAAGGGTCGCCACATAGTAGTTGGGCATTGTTGACGGTGACGCCACCTAGAACTTAGGACGCATAGATTCTGGACGCATACTGCTGGCACTGGCTCTTAAGTGCTAGAGTCTTACATGAGCTATTCAGGAACTGTTTCCAGATGGCCAAGGTGCAATTTCCGGTGGACGTGACATGGCTAGCGCCTAGCGCAACATAAATAGCGAGATCACGGAGGTAGCTGCCAGTGGAGCATCATATCCGCCATCATAGGCTATAATAGCCAGTTTGCATGACAGTATTAAGGTTATGTGGTTCTCACAGGTCTCAACTCACGGGTGAGCTGTTTCCACAATGGTTCAGAACTTAGTTAGACGTGAAATGTGTAAACGTTGAACAAGTGAATCAATAGTCGTGAAAATCTTGAAAGCATGCATGCCTAGATCGCCAAAATCCTTTTAAACCTTCTAAAATGTTTCTAAGAGCATGCATCCGCCTTATAGCGTCTAATTTATTGGCTAGAGGGATCTACATGCAGAAACAAAAATGTAGGAGAAAATCACCGCAAACACCTCGCTGAACACATAGGTCGGATGAGGTGCAATGTGAGTCACAACGAACCTTCCCATGGTGGGAAATCAGTGAATCACTGCACAGTGTGTAAGCTGGGTATGGAGGGTGAGGCGTGATGCCATAGCTGCGGTGGAGGATGGGTCGATATATTTCACAACATGGATAGCGCGATCATCATACTGCAAACCTAGCCATCTAGGCTAGGCCAGCACTTTATATGATGGATTTAAGGTTCTATGCTATCTAGCTGGTTGCATGACGCTCAGTATTGAAATTGCTTCCGGGATATATAACACCCGATATTTTTATTTTTAGAAAAGGGGGAGAAACTCAGCCTCTGTATCGATTGATGCACACAGGACGACACATCCTTGAAGGGGTTGTGATCCTCCATGAAACCATTCATGAACTTCAGAGAAAGAAAATGGATGGTGTTCTTTTTAAAATTGACTTTGAGAAGGCATATGATAAGGTTAAGTGGCCCTTCCTTTTACAAGCACTACGCATGAAAGGCTTCTCACAAAAATGGTGTGATTGGATTATGCAAAGTGTTAAAGGTGGAAGCGTTGGGATTCGGGTAAATGATGACATTGGTCATTATTTCCAGACAAGAAAGGGGCTTAGGCAAGGTGACCCGCTGTCGCCGATGCTTTTTAATATTGTGGCAGATATGTTGGTTGTTCTGATTGCAAGGGCAAAGGCAGATGGCCAAGTAGGGGGCCTCATCCCTCATTTGGTTGAGGGCGGGCTATCCATACTTCAGTATGCAGACGACACTATTTTGTTCATGGAACATGACTTAGATAAAGCTATAAATATGAAGCTAATATTGTGCATTTTTGAGCAACTTTCGGGATTAAAAATAAACTTCCATAAGAGTGAGATTTTCTGTTTTGGTAAGGCAAAGGAGGTAGAAGAGCAGTATAAGCATATTTTTTATGTGAATCTGGCTCTCTACCTTTTAAATACTTAGGAGTGCCCATCCATTATAGAAAACTTCGGAATGCAGAATGGAATCCAGTAGAGGGCCGGTTTGAAGGAAAATTGGGATGCTGGAAAGGAAAGTTACTCTCATATGGAGATCGACTTGTCCTTATTAATTCTGTGTTAACTAGTTTACCGATGTTTATGTTGTCTTTCCTAGAAATAGCTAAAGGGGTAAGGAAACAACTGGATTTTTATCGTTCACGGTTCTTTTGGCAGAGCGACGAGCATAAAAAGAAATATTGGTTAACTAAGTGGAATATCGTATGTCGACCAAAAGACCAAGGAGGTCTTGGTATTGAGGTTTTAGAACTAAAAAACAAATGTTTACTCAGCAAATGGCTTTTTAAGTTGCTAAATGAGGATGGGGTTTTGCAAGAACTTCTTCGGAACAAATATTTAAGTAATAAGACGTTAGCTCAAGTGGATATTAACCCAACAGACTCACCTTTTTGGAAAGGCCTTATGAGAGTTAAAGAGGAGTTCTTTAACAGAGGCTTGTTCAGAATAGGTGATGGGAGAGGTACTAGGTTTTGGGAGGACACGTGGTTAGGAGACACCCCACTTAACCAACAATATCCATCATTATACAATATTGCACAGCAAAAGAATGTTTTGGTGCATGATGTATTCCATGGGGCTCCACCTTTAAATTTGAATTTTAGGAGGGCCTTGATCGGGGACAGGTGGGATGCATGGTCACACCTATGCCTTCAGCTGATGGATGTTCAGTTGAATGAAAAATAGCGATACTTTCGTGTGGAAACTTACAACCAATGGAGTATTCACGGTAAAATCTATGTATGAGGATTTGATGAATGGACATATGATTTTTCTGCGTAAGTATTTGTGGAAGTTAAAAATACCGCTCAAAATTAAGATTTTCATGTGGTTCCTTAATAGAAAAGTATTGCTCACTAAAGACAATTTAATCAAAAGAAATTGGCACGGATGCACTAAATGTTCTTTTTGTGGATGTGAGGAGTCTATAGATCATTTATTCATCTCGTGTCCTTTTTGCTCGATTAGTTTGGCGCGTTGTGTTATGCACATATAATATCCCCCCACCTACAAGTGTATCCAATATGTTTGGAAATTGGTTGAATGGGATTGATAAAAAGACAACAGCTAGGATTCGTATTGGCGTTTCAGCGATCTGTTGGTCTATTTGGAATTGCAGGAATGATATTGTCTTTAATAGGAAAACAAATTTTCATGTTTTACAGGTTATCAACATGGCGGCTTACTGGATCCAGTTATGGGCTACCCTGCTTTCGTCGGACCAGCAGGAGCTTATGGTTACTGGATGCGCTCGACTCTGTTGGTGGCACAGGAGTTTTTCTCCCGTCATACGTGGCAACATACTAGGCGACTTTTGTAGTTTAAACTATGTTGCTATTTCGTTGGTTGATACATGTCTCAACCCTATGTGACCGCTGAGTTGTAATAAGCTATACTTGGATGTTTTGATCAATAAATGGCTGTGTGCATCACTCGATGCAGAGGCCGGGACACCCCATTTCTAAAAAAAAAACAGCTGTTCTTATTAAAAAGTGCAAGTGTATTTCAAGTCTTACAAATCATGGATTGCATAAGGAGACAAAAATCAACCATTCAAAGAGAGACAACAAAAAGCCGCTACGCATTAAGTCGTCTAGTATGCTGCCACGTAGCCCGGGAAAAGAAGTCCTGTGCGACCATCAGGAGCCGGGCAGACCCAGTAACCATAAGTTTGCGCTGGTCCTGGGGCAGGAGATACGCCCATAGCTGTATCATCCAGTGTGTTGTCATATGAACACCCGATATATTGGCGTGGAAATAGTCAGCCTTGCAGATGCAATCTGCTATATATCTCCAAGAGTAATATCACAATGTGTTGTCTTTGAATGAACCTTGAAGCCTTGGTTGCCAAGGGCTTGCATCTGCAGAACCAGATAATCTAAGGAGAAATCTATATATCAGAGTTAATTTTTATGAACATAACCAGATAACACAACGAGTTAACTAGTCACAATGGGAGTAACTTAATTAGGACCTACGTGCGGTTAACTACTTCGAAATAATCCCATTGTGACTAGCCACTTTTGGCGCGGGGGGGGGGGGGGGTAGTCCAAAGAGAGGTCGGGCTACATGGAGTCTGATATTTTGAAGAAAAAACATCGATCTATGCTTCAAAGTTTTGAGAATTCTGAAGAAAAATCTTAGATGTAGATAATTTTGTATCCACCAGTGCGCAACAAACGAATACAAAATAAGTTATATCCCGCACTACACAAAAATAACAAATATAATAGAAGTCCAATTTTTCGAAATATGCACCGTCCACCGCACATAGGTCCACAATTTGTCATTTTTGCTCAGGCCAAAAAATAAATGATTTCGTATTGGCCCTTTGAACACTAGTATAGAACATCATTATATGCATCTATCAAGAAAATCTATGTTTTGAACACATATTCAAGAAAGGAGCTCCATGGTGCACGAGTTCCAAAACGACGCACTCCTTTTGTATGGTTGGTTTAAGGATGCAAGGTAGCTACAAGCATGAAGACGTGCATATATATTATCCATGCGAATGTATAGTAATGGTGAGATGGTGACAATCGTTTTCTCCGTTAAGTCGATCGCCTATGGCCTAGAAGAGCTGTTTTCGTGAAAGGACAAGGAAGATCCCGATCGTCAAGGTCAGGCATAGCAAGCTAGAAAATGTAGGCGCGATAGCCTAGCTAGTTCATTTAGCTTTGATTACGGCAAGCCGCACAAGACACGCAAAGATATATCCTGGAGTAGTTGGTTTATTCTCAGCGTTCGATCGATCGACATGATTTGTTAGTACGTTCCTTCTCGTTCGGAGTGAACTAGAAATGAAAGTTCCCATGGAATGGAAGTTCGGTCGGAAAAACATATACTCCCGGCAACGGCAACGGCACGGCGCGGCCGGAGCACGATGCTCGGGTTCCTGCCCCGGCCGGCCGGCGCGCGACACGGCGGCTCGCGCACACATGCGGGCGCACGTTAAAGACGAGCATCCCTAGCTCGATCGCTAGCATGTCTCTGCCATACCATGCAAGCAATTCTTCTGCCACCGGCACCGGGACCAAGCTAGCTGAAGCTATGAGAGCTGAGAAGTTTCTTTACCCCCCAACCCTGGCTAGCTTTGCGCTGGATCTGGATGGTCCAGACTGCGTGCCACCGGAATGGCGGAGAAAAGTATGCAGGGATTTTACTCGTATCCGGTGCGTGCATGCATACATCCACTATGAGATCGGTGACAGATTGATTAATACTTCTTCTTCCCCGAAAGGAGATTATATGGTTACAGGTTATATACTCGCTCCGCTTCGGTTTGAATGTCATCTTCGCATGTTAGGTCTATTTTGTATACAAATTTTAACAGTAGGAAACTACAAGTTTTATGACACAAAAAACATACCTTTGGACCCGCGTTCAAACGAAGTATTCAATGGTATGATGCCCGTACGTGTTACAATTTGGCTCGAAATTCGGTGAAAACCTGCAAACCTTAACGCAGGGAATACTTGCTAGCCAGGGGGGATGAATTGAAGTATACGGGTAAATAGATAGATCTATATGTCCCGAGCGAAAACTTCCTACAAAACATGGACAGTCTGCGTAAGGATTTTTTTTTGATTTTCAAGGATATTATTTTTGAAACAGGGCAAAGCTTTGACCTCAATCTTATAATTAAAAAAGAAAAGAAAATTGTCCACTTAATTTACAAAAAAAAGGTTTAGCGAAGTACTCACAAAGCCAAAACAAACAACCACACGGGCACACTGACAACCTAACAAACTCTCCCAACACACAAGAACTGCAACCACTGACACTTAAACAACGCAACAGATCCATCAGCGAGAACACATCAATAAAAGTCCATGAGAAACCCAAAACGAGCGAAATCAAGAGGATGAGCGGAGAGGCCGACTATCATCCATGAAGCAGACGTGAGTGCCTTTCTAATGGCGGCAATCTTCTTGTCTTTGTGCCTGAATGGCTTCTCCTTATAGATGCTTATCTGAGGGTAATCACGCACGTTATTGCTTTTAATTACCCTTGGTTTTTGTCCCCGTTAGGAGGCAATCAATCGACTGTTCACATCCAAATAGCAGCGCCTCCAAAGTCCATCGTGGTGAGTAATTCCTAAAACTCTTTTGCGAAGAGAGCAATGGAATTAAGCACGGGCAGCATGCAGCGGGGAACGACCATGAGCTCGGCTGAACGATCGATGGTGGTTTATGTTGGCGCTCACTCGTTATTTTTTTTATAAAGGAAATTTAATTAGTTAAAAATCTTTCATATTACACCCGGTCTGTGCATAATAACGATGCATACAGCAGTCACAAGCCCAACAATACGAAAATAAAATAGGCCAATTACATATCATGATGAGAACTTATAAAAACGACTAAGGCGGTGGAGGACCGATCCACAAATTATGTTTCCATCAATGTTGGGATAAAAAAGTCTATACACCTCCGTAAACATGTCGCGATATTCCACATGTTGCAACGGTGACTACAAAGAGCATAGATGTACTCCTATAGATAACCTGATAAGAGAAAAAAATATTGAAAAACCTTGTCATTTCTACATAGTCAAAACGACCATATAATGACAAACGGTGTCATCCTGCTAAGTTGTTTAAACCTACGATCCACACTATTCAACTAATTGTTAAATATATTAACAATGCTTCGTGGTGGGTATAAGATAAAACATGTCTAAAAATGACTAGCTAGAGATCGATGCCTAGATATATATGGTCAAATTATACACACTAATTAAGACACGAGTAGTAGTAGGATCAAATTAGCCAGGCCTTGATGCGGAGGCAGCTCTTAAGCATGTGAGGACAAGATGGAATAAACTAGAAGGAAAACACGTGCGTTGCCGCGTCTATCCTAATACGGACGATGATAGATGAACAAACATAAATTTAGCAAGACATAAATAAAATTTAGTATCAATGATAGATAGATAAAATAGTATCACTGGCTCACTATTTTATAACAAGATTACTCATACATCCTCACATAAATATTGAGGAGTAGAGAAAGGACACATTTATTTTGTTGTAGTAAGATTAGGAGTACACCACCAAACATAAAGGCGTTTTCGGTAGAATACGACTCGAGTGAGATGGAGAGAGAGAAATGGTGTCGCGTGGCACAGGCCGCGCGACGCTATGGTGGACGCCGGCGGCAGAGATAAGAGAGAGAGAGAGCATTGTCGGGTAGCACCAGTAGCTCTGGACTCACCGCATCTCCTTGTAAAAAATCGAAACGACAAGTTTAGGTTTCAAGTTTTTGAAACAAAACATACAACTATGTGTACGTATTGCACACACTCTAGAAGTTTTTTTTTGTATTTTAGTCTACCCAAAAAGAGTATTTTTGAGGAAAAATAGTGCTATTTTTCCTTTTTTACGGCCACAATTTTGGTTTTTTATAGATGGGAATCCTTTTTATTTCACCAAAAATTTAGCCGATAAGTACAAACATATGTATATATGCAATATTTTTTCAAACTGAATATAGAACTATTAATTATAAATAAATAATGTGAGCTATGTGGGTTTCACCAAAAATTTAGCCGATAAGTACAAACATATGTATATATCCAATATTTTTTTTCAAACTGAATATAGAACTATTAATTATAAGTAAATAATATGAGCTATATGGGGTCTACCATGATGTTGACATGTGAAAGGAGAGGGCTTCAATTTTAGGGAGCTTAGTATTATGACTGCTTAGCACTCCCACTGTACAAGCTAACCAGCTAGAAATCGTAAGCTTGTTCGTTGCCCAAGCTCGTATTCAAGTTGATACCTGTAACATCAACCCTACGTGCCCACTTGGCATGCATATGGAACTTTTCTATGCACGCCAAGCCATATACGTGTTCATCGATCGCACGCAAGTTAAACCTCGTTTTAATACACTTCAGAGATAGGTAAAGCGTGCAAGTATAGCTTCTCTTCTACTACCTCCGGTCAAAATTAGTTGTCGTGAGTTGTACATCACGATTTTACTAAATTAGCTATATGTTCACGACAATCAGAAAAGATCTGAGGGAGTAATGATTATCACATCGATTATTCATCCTAGAGTTTTCATATGATTAATGAGTTGCATGCATGCCAGCACGCTGACGTGTGGTGACTGCGAAGGTACATATATGCATCATTTGTAGCAAGAGCTGACGTTACATATTTTTGTGAAACAAAGTACAGCGCAGATGTTTACATATTCGTTTGAAATGTGTTCTAAATAAAAAAAGTGCACACACACCGAGGAGACAAAATGTTGCTCCCGCAGCACATTAAGTACACAGTTATCTTACAGTACATGCTTCACATCAAAATTATTACATATGGAGATAAACTATCATGCTCATAGATTATAAAATGAAGGCTTTTCGGCTTTAGAATATTTTTAACTCCATGCAACCGGAGAAATCTGGCTGTGAAGTTCTAATGATCGGTTTATTTACAAAATCATATTTATGAGTAACAAAGAAAGTGAAAAAAAATCTGGATGTAGCCAAAGGTGTATTGCACAAACTTATAAAGTACGAATTTCATACTTTCTGATCTAACACAAAAAATGACAAAAGTATGGATCTCAATGTGCATAGTTTCAAGCCTCCAAGTTTTGTTATATTTTTCCATTTTTTGTAGCACATTATACAAATTATTTAAAATTGGCATTTTCCATACTTGTAGGATATTTCATTGGCTATATCCAGAATTGGATTCAGGTTTCTTTTTTGAAACATGTAGATATGATTTGGAATATTCAGATATGAAGGAAGCATTGGAACTCGTGAGCCAAACGCACTTTTCAGAGACAACCAAGATACTATCTTTTGTGATGTTACAAGAGTTTTTATGATGATTTACTGTTACGTGAAAGAGTTGTACCAATACCCGATACGTCTCCAACGTATCTATAATTTCTTATGTTCCATGCTTATATTACACCAATTGCTACATGTTTTATTCACACTTCATGGCATTTTTATGCATTTTCTGGGACTAACCTATTAACAAGATGCCACAGTGCCAGTTCCTGTTTTCTGCTGTTTTTTGTTTCAGAAAAGCTGTTCTGCAAATATCCTCGGAATTGGACGAAACAAATTGCCACGTTCCTATTTTTCCGACACGTTCACGAAGGAGAGACGAAGGGGGGCACCGAGGCGCCGTCCCCACCCCATGGCGCGGGTGGGCCCCCTGCCGTGCCGCCATGTGGGGAGCGGCCTCGGGCCTCCACCGACATCGCCCCTTCGCCTATTTATTCCCCCGAGGCGAAAACCCTAAAACACCGAGCCATATTTCCAGAAAACATCCGCTGCCGCCGCCATCAACCCTAACTCGGGGGTTCTGAAGCTCTTCCCGGCACCCTGCCGGAGAGGGGAATCATCACCGGAGGGCTCTACATCGCCATGCCTGCCTCCGGAGTGATGTGTGAGTAGTTCATTTTGGACTATGGGTCCATAGCAGTAGCTAGATGGTTGTCTTCTCCTCTTGTGCCATCATGTTTAGATCTTGTGAGCTGCCTATCATGATCAAGATCATCTTATTGTAATGCTACATGTTGTGTTTGCTGGGATCCGATGAATATTGAATACTATGTCAAGTTGATTATTGATCTATCATATATATGTTGTTTATGATCTTGCATGCTCTCCGTTATTAGTGTAGGCTCTGGCCAAGTTTATGCTTGTAACTCCAAGAGGGAGTATTTATGCTAGATAGTAGGTTCATGCCTCCATTTAATCTGGGACAGTGACAGAAAGTTCTAAGGTTGTGGATGTGCTGTTGCTACTAGGGGTAAAACAGCAATGCTTTGTCTAAGGATATTTGTTGTTTACATTATGCACCATACTTAATGCAATTGTCTGTTGCTTGCAACTTAATACTGGAAGGGGTGCGGATGCTAACCTGAAGGTGGACTATTTAGGCACAGATGCATGCTGGATAGCGGTCTGTGTACTTTGTCGTAATGCCCAAGTAAATCTCATAGTGATCATCATGACTTGTATATGCATTGTTATGCACCTCTCTATTTTGTCAATTGCCCAGCTGTAATTTGTTTACCCAGCATGTTAGTATTTTATTATGGAGAGACACCACTAGTGAACTGTGGACCCCGGTCCATTCTTTTACATCTGAAATACAACCTACTGCAATCATTGTTCTTTTTCATTCTCTGCAAGCAAACATCATTTTCCACACAACACTAATCCTTTGTTTTCAGCAAGCCGGTGAGATTGACACCCTCACTGATTCGTTGGGGCAAAGTAGTTTGATTGTCTTGTGTGCAGGTTCCAAGTCAACCGTCAGGACTTCTTCCTCCCCACACGACACAAGTTTTCTGACCGTTGACACCTTCAGAACATCGCCGACTTCCTACTGGTTCGATAACCTTTTTCTTACTGAGGGAAGACTTGCTGCTACACTCATCAAACCTTACACTTGAGGTCTCCTGACGAACGTGTGCTTTACACGCATCAAGCAAGTTTTCTGGCGCCGTTGCCGGGGAAGTCGAGTTGCTTCTGCAAGGGGAGTCTCTCACTTCCAATCTCTTTACTTTGTTTTTGTCTTGCTTATTTTATTTTTATTTGTCTTGTTTGCTTTCTTTATATCAAAAACACAAAAAAATTAGTTACTTGTTTATTTTTGTATTTCGGCCTAGAGTTTTTTTGCTAAAATGAGTACTCCTGAGAACACCAAGTTGTGTGACTTCACTAGCACAAATAATAATGATTTCATATGCACTCCTATTGCTCCACCTGCTTCTAAAGCAGACTTTTATGAAATTAAACCTGCTCTATTAAATCTTGTTATGAAAGAGCAATTTTCTGGTGTTAGTACTGATGATGCTGCTGCCCCTTAATAATTTTGTTGAACTTTGTGAGATGCAAAAGTATAAGGATATAGATGGGGATATTATAAAACTGAAATTATTTCCTTTCTCTTTGAGAGGAAGAGCTAAAGAATGGTTGCTATCTTTGCCTAGAAATAGTATTGATTCATGGACAAAATGCAAAGATGCTTTCATTGGAAAATATTATCCTCCTGCTAAGATTATATCTTTGAGAAGTAGCATTATGAACTTCAAGCAATTTGATAATGAACATGTTGCCCAAGCATGGGAGAGAATGAAATCTTTGGTAAAGAATTGTCCTACCCATGGACTGACTGCTTGGATGATCATCCAAACCTTTTATGCAGGATTAAATTTTTCTTCAAGGAATTTGTTGGATTCGGCTGCTGGAGGGACCTTTATGTCCATCACTTTGGGTGCAGCAACAAAGCTTCTTGATGATATGATGATCAACTACTCCGAATGGCACACTGAAAGGGCTCCTCAAGGTAAGAAGGTAAATTCTGTTGAAGAAACTCTTCCTTGAGTGAAAAGATTGATGTCATTATGTCTATGCTTGTGAGTGGTAAATCTCATGTTGATCCTAATAATGTTCCTTTAGCTTCATTGGTTGCTCAAGAAGAGCATGTTGATGTGAACTTCATTAAAAATAACAATTTCAACAACAATGCTTATAGGAATAATTTTGGTAACAACAACTATAAGCCATATCCTTCTAATAGTGGTAATTCTTATGGTAATTCTTACAACAATAGTAGGAGTGTACCCTCTGATCTTGAAGTCATGCTTAAAGAATTTATCAATACACAAACTGCTTTTAACAAATCTGTTGAGGAAAAGTTTGGTAAAATTGATGTTCTTGCTTCCAAGTTGATAGTCTTGCTCTTGATGTTGATCTTTTGAAACTGAAAGTTATGCCTAATGAGGTTAAAGATAGTAAGCCTTTTGCTACAGCCAATGCTATCCAAGTTAAAATTGACAACAATATTAGGATGTTGGCTGAATTGCATGCTAGGTGGGAAAGAGAAGCTGAAATTGATAGAAAGAATAGTATAGCTCGAGTTTGTACTATTACCACCACTAGTAATGCTGAAGCATCACATGTTAGTAAACCTCCTACTATCAATGGTAATGTTATTGGTGTTGGCAATGTTTCCACTTCTACTACAAAGCGTGCAAAATTGCCTAAAACTGCTGAAACTGTTTCTGATAAAAGTGCTGAAATTTTTCGAAGTATGGAGACAATGGTCCCATTACTTTTGATCATAATGATTTTGATTTTGATGGTTGTAGCATTTCTGAAGTTATTATGTTCTTGCAAAAGCTAGCTAGAAGTCCTAATGCTAGTGCTATAAACATGGCTTTTACAAAACATATTACAAATGCTCTCATGAAAGTTAGGGAAGAGAAATTAAAACATGAAGCTTCTATCCCTAGGAAGTTGGAAGATGGTTGGGAGCCCATCATTAAAATGAAAGTGAATGATTTTGATTGTAATGCTTTATGTGATCTTGGTGCAAGTATTTCTGTTATGCCTAAAAATGATATGCTTGACTTGCCAGTTTTGGAACACTGTTATTTGGATGTTCATCTTGCTGATAACTGATGTCTACGCACGCTTCTATTCTTGTAGACAGTGTTGGGCCTCCAAGTGCAGAGGTTTGTAGAACAGCAGCAAGTTTCCCTTAACTGAATCACCCAAGGTTTATCGAACTCAGTGAGGTAGAGGTCAAAGATATCCCTCTCAAGCAACCCTGCAATTAAGATACAAGAAGTCTCTTGTGTCCCCAACACACCCAATACACTTGTCAGATGTATAGGTGCACTAGTTCGGCGAAGAGATAGTGAAATACAAGTAATATGGATGATTATAAGTAGTAATTGCAATCTGAAATAAAAATGGCAGCAAGCAAACATGTAGCAGAACTTGTTGTAAACGGTGTTTCAATGCTTAGAAACAAGGTCTAGGGATCATACTTTCACTAGTGGTATCTCTCAACATGTTAGCACAACTGAACGCAAGTAAGTGCTACTCGGGATTATTCTCCTTCTTGGTGACACAAGAGTACTATGCGTAGGGTTGCAAAAGCACTCCTCAAAGTCTGAGTAAATAAACACCACAATTCCCAAGAATAAGCCATGATAAATATCTAAATTATTCATAGAGTCACACACAAGTACCCATACTCTCACCTTGATACCGTGTTGTCACAATGACTCCGGGAACTAGATAAAATCACTTGAGTAGCATAAACATTACATATGAATTCAGCGATACTAGCAATACTCATGATCACATAAAGATCACACCATGGGAGAGAGAGGTAAACCACATATCTACCGGTAGAGCCCTCAACCTCGGGGGAGAACTACTCCCTCCTCATCATGAGAGGCAGCAACAGCGATGAAGATGGCGGTGGAGTCGATGGAGATGGCTCCGGGGGCACTTCCCCGTCCCGGCAAGGTACCGGAACAGAGACTTATGTCCCCCGAAACTTGTCGTCGATGGCGGCGGCGCTGCGGAACCCTTGGTGGAATATGACTGATGTTTTTATGGTTTTCGCCTCGGGGGGAATAAATAGGCGAAGGGGTGATGTCGGTGGAGGCCCGAGGCTCGCTCCCCACGTGGCAGCGTGCCAGTGGGCCCACCCGCGCCATGGGGTGGGGACGGCGCCTCGGTGCCCTCCTTCATCTCTCCTTCGGACTTCGTGAACGTGTCGGAAAAATAGGAACGTGGCATTTTGTTTCGTCCAATTCTGAGGATATTTGCAGAACAGCTTTTCTGAAACCAAAAATAGCAGAAAACAGGAACTGGCACTGTGGCATCTTGTTAATAGGTTAGTCCCAGAAAATGCATAAAAATGCCATGAAGTGTGAATAAAACATGTAGCAATTGGTATAATATAAGCATGGAACATAAGAAATTATAGATACGTTGGAGACGTATCAATAACTCTATGAAGAAACCTTTGGGGAGAATTGACAATGTTCATATTATGGTTAGCAATAACCTTGTCCCCGTTGATTTTGTTGTTTTGGATATTGAATGAAATGCATCTTGTCCTATTGTTTTGGGAAGACCCTTTCTTCGAACTGTTGGTGCTCTTATGGATATGAAAGAGGGTAATATTAAGTATCAATTTCCTCTCAAGAAAGGTATGGAACACTTCCCTATAATGAGAATGAAGATGCCTTTTGATTCTATTATTAGAATAAATTATGATGTTGATGCTTCTTCTCTTGAGAACACTTGATTTTCACTTTCTGCGCCTAGCTAAAAGGCGTTAAAGAAAAACGTTTATGGGAGACAACCCACCTTTTATTTTCTGTCATTTTATTTTATTTTGAGTCAAGGTGTTGCTTACTTCTGTAACAACTCCTTTGTATCTTTATTTTATTGCATTGTTGTGCCAAGTAAAGTCTCTAATTGAAAGTTGATGCTAGATTTGGATTTCTGCGCAGAGACAGATTTTTGCTGTCCACGGTTTTGAGCTTTATTCACTGCAGAAAAATTGAAAAATTCTGAAACAAATCATGCGTGATCCTCATATATGTATGCAACTTTCATTAGTTTAGAGTTCCTCCATCTGAGCAAGTTAAGTGCCTCGAAAAAATTCATCTTTCCAGACTGTTCTGTTTTTGACAGATTCTGCCTTTTATTTTGCATTGCCTCTTTTACTATGTTTGATTGGATTTCTTTGCTCCATAAAACATCAGTGGCTGTAGATAATGTCCAGAAGCATTGGTAATGATTGTGTCACAGTAGAACATGTGAATTTTTGATTATGCACTAACCCTTTAATGAGAATTACTTTGAGTTTGGTGTGGCGGAAGTTTTCAAGGATCAAGAGAGAAGGATGATATGATGTGATCAAGAAGAGTGAAAAGTCTAAGCTTGGGGATGCCCCCGTGGGTCATCCCAACAATATTCAAGAAGACTCAAGCGTCTAAGCTTGGGGATGCCTTGGGCATCCCCTTCTTCGTCAACAACTTATCAGGTCATCTCTAGTGAAACTATATTTTAATTCTTCCACATCTTATGCACTTTACTTGGAGCGTCTGTGTTCTTTTATTTTTGCTTTGTTGTTTTTATTTTCTGAATAAGTTGGATCCTAACATTCTTGTGTGGGAGAGAGACAAGCTCCGCTTTTTCATGTGAATACTCATATTCTTCACTTATATCTTTTGAGTATTCTTATCTAGCTACTCCTATGCTTTTAGCTCCTGTTTTTCATGCATCTCTTTTAGAGCTGTTAATTCTTGTGGAGTAGTACTCTCTTGTTTCATTTGTAAATTACTTGGAGAGTTTTTGTTGAAATAAGTTGATTGGTGTTTGGTTGGAAACAGAAAATGCAACATGTGGTAGATGGTATATCGAAAAGACACTCATATAGATCATTGTCTTGTTTTATTTGACACTTGGCAATTGTTTTGAGCTCTCAAGTATTTCATGTTTAATCTCTTGCATCATGTAGTTAAAATCCTATTAGTAAAGAACTACCGTAGAGCTTGTTGAAATTTGGTTTGCATGATTGGTATTTCTAAGGTCTAGATATTTTCTGATAAAAGTGTTTGATCAACAAGGAAAGACAGTGTAGAGTCTTATAATGCTTGCAATATGTTTTCATGTGAGTCTTGTTGTACCGGTTTATACTTGTGTTTGCTTCAAACAACCTTGCTAGCCTAAACTATGTACTGAGAGGGAATATTTCTCGTGCATCCAAAACCTTGAGCCAAAACCCATGCCATTTGTGTCCACCATATCTACCTATTATGTGGTATTTTCTGCCATTCCAAGTAAATACTTCATGTGTGATACGTCTCCAACGTATATATTTTTTTTAAGTTCCATGCTTATATTATGCCAATTGCTACATGTTTTATTCACACTTCATGGCATTTTTATGTATTTTCTGGGACTAACCTATTAACAAGATGCCACAGTGCCAGTTCCTGTTTTCTGCTGTTTTTGTCTCCAGAAAAGCTGTCCTGCAAATATTTTCGGAATTGGACGAAACAAAAAGCCACGCTCCTATTTTTCTGACATGTACACGGAGTCCAAAGGGGAGAAGGAGGAGGCCCATGGGCCATCCTCCCCATATGGTGGCGCCCCCCGCCTTGGGCCGCACCGTGGCATGGGGAGCCCACCTCGGGTGGCTCTGACCATCGTACTTTGGCCTATTTATTCTCTCCGACGCGAAAACCTTAAAATAATCAGTCATATTCCACCAAGGGTTCCGCAGCGCCGCCGCCATCGACGACAAGTTTCGGGGGACAGAAGTCTCTGTTCTGGTACCTTGCCGGGACGGGGAAGTGCCTCCGGAGCCATCTCCATCGACTCAACCGCCATCTTCATCGCCGTTGTTGCCTCTCACGATGAGGAGGGAGTAGTTCTCCCCGAGGCTAAGGGCTCTACCGGTAGCTATGTGGTTTATCTCTCTCTCTCCCATGGTGTGATCTGTATGTGATCATGAGCTTTGTAATCTAGTTGAATAAGTAGATGTTACTCTTTATCTATTATGCCACTCTAGAGGTTACTTTAATATGAACTCCGGGGTCATTCTCCACGATGTGAAGGTGACGGTGTGCGTATCGTGTGTGACTCCTTTATGACGTTGTGGCGTTTGTTTACTCAGACTTTGAGGTGTGCTTTTATAGCCCTACGCAATGCATGGTGTTCGTTATCTAACAAGAGAGTGTTTGAGAGTAGCATTTATTTATTCAATTATGAGGTCATTGTTGAGAGTGTCCACTAGTGAAAGTATGATCGCTAGGCCTTGTTTCTAAGCATTGAAATACCGTTTACAATAAGTTCTGCTACATGTTTGCTTGCTGCCATTTTTATTTCAGGTTGCAATTACTATTTATAATCATCCATATTACTTGTATTTCACTATCTCTTCGCCAAACTAGTGCACCTATACATCTGACAAGTGTATTAGGTGTGTTGGGGACACAAGAGACTTCTTGTATCTTAATTGCAGGGTTGCTTGAGAGGGATATCTTTAACCTCTACCTCCCTGAGTTCGATAAACCTTGGGTGATTCACTTAAGGGAAACTTGCTGCTGTTCTACAAACCTCTGCTCTTGGAGACCCAACACTGTCTACAAGAATAGAAGCGTGCGTAGACATCAATGTGCTACCTTTAAACTATTCAAAAGCTATTACTCCTTATTTGTGTCAATGTTTTATAGCTCATGAGGAAGTATGTGGTGTTTTATCTTTCAACCTTGTCATTTACTTCTGACAGACTTTCACCAATGGACTAGTGGCATATACATCCGTTTATCCAATAATTTTGCAAAAAGAGCTGGCAACAGGGTGTCCAGTCCCACTTAATTACAACTTTCACCTTTTAATTCTCTTCACATGTTTTGCCCTGATTTATCAGTAAACAACTTAAAATGTTAATCATGCTAAATAGGCACTCCTCCATGATATATGATTGTTGGAAGGCACCCGAGGATTCGGTTAGCCATGACTTGTGTAAGCAAAGGTTGGGAGGAGTGTCAACCAAATTAAAATACATGTGTAAACAAAAGAGAAGAGGGATGATCTACCATTGGGTAGAAATAACGTCCTTCATGGGAGCCGCTCTTGAAAGTCTGGTTGACAAGGGGGTTAGAGTGCCCACTACCATTCGTTGACAACAACAAACACCTCTCAAAACTTTATTTTTATACTCTCTATATGATTTCAAAAACCTAAAAAGCTCTAGCACATGATTTAATCCCTGCTTCCCTCTACGAAGGGCCTATCTTTTACTTTATTGTTGAGTCAATTTACCTACTTCTTTCTATCCCTGAAGCAAACACTTGTGTCAACTTTGTGTGCATCAATTCTTATATGTTTACTTATTGCACTTATTATATTGCTTTGTGTTGACAATTATCCATGAGATGTACAAGTTACAAGTTGAAAGCAATTGCTGAAACTTAATCTTCCTTTGTGTTGCTTCAACGCCTTTTACTTAGAATGTATTCCTTTATGTGTTAACTCTTATGCAAAACTTTTTGATGCTTGTCTTGAAAGTACTATTTATGAAAAGCTTTTGCTTATATGATTCAGTGTTTACTCATTATCTATTTGTTAGCAAACTATAGAACATTGCCTGGATTCACTTCATTCATGACATATGCTTTACAATATTATTTGATCAAGATTATGTGGTAGCATGTCACCTAAGAAATTATTTGTTGTTATCGTTTTACCTACTCGAGGACGAGTAGAACCAAGCTTGGGGATGCTTGATACGTCTCCAACGTATCTATAATTTCTTATGTTCCATGCTTATATTATACCAATTGCTACATGTTTTATTCACACTTCATGGCATTTTTATGCATTTTCTAGGACTAACCTATTAACAAGATGTCACAGTGCCAGTTCCTGTTTTCTGCTGTTTTTTGTTTCAGAAAAGCTGTTATGCAAATATCCTCGGAATTGGACGAAACAAATTGCCACGTTCCTATTTTTCCGACACGTTCACGAAGTCCGAAGGAGAGACGAAGGGGGGCACCGAGGCGCTGTCCCAACCCCATGGCGCGGGTGGGCCCCCTGCCGCGCCGCCATGTGGGGAGCGAGCCTCGGGCCTCCACCGACATCGCCCCTTCGCCTATTTATTCCCCCCGAGGCGAAAACCCTAAAACACCGAGCCATATTTCTAGAAAACATCCGCTGCCGCCGCCGCCATCAACCCTAACTCTGGATGTGCTGTTGCTACTAGGGGTAAAACAACAATGCTTTGTCTAAGGAGTCCTCTTTCGGGAAAAGAATCGAACCAATCCTTTCCTTATCCAACTTTGAGATCCACCAGACTGTGTGGAAAAGAAACACGAAATCCAAGAGAAACCGAATCATGAGAAAAAACCGATATTAGTGTTGTTTACATTATGCACCATACTTAATGCAATTGTCTGTTGCTTGCAACTTAATACTGAAAGGGGTGCGGATGCTAACCTGAAGGTGGACTATTTAGGCACAGATGCATGCTGGATAGCGGTCTGTGTACTTTGTCGTAATGCCCAAGTAAATCTCATAGTGATCATCAGGACTTGTATATGCATTGTTATGCACCTCTCTATTTTGTCAGTTGCCCAGCTGTAATTTGTTTACCCAGCATGTTAGTATTTTATTATGGAGAGACACCACTAGTGAACTGTGGACCCCGGTCCATTCCTTTACATCTGAAATACAACCTACTGCAATCATTGTTCTTTTTCATTCTCTGCAAACAAACATCTTTTCCCACACAACACTTTTAATCCTTTGTTTCCAGCAAGCCGGTGAGATTGACACCCTCACTGATTCGTCGGGGCAAAATAGTTTGATTTTCTTGTGTGCAGGTTCCAAGTCAACCGTCAGGACTTCTTCCTCCCCAACGACACAGCAAGTTTTCTGACACCGTTGACACCTTCAGAACATCGCCGACTTCCTACTAGTTCGATAACCTCCGTTTCGTACTGAGGGAAGACTTGCCGCTACACTCATCAAACCTTACACTTGAGGTCTCCTGACGAACGTGTGCTTTACACGCATCAATACCACAAGTGGCTCAATACCAAGTGTTGCTCGGTCTATTACTCCCCTCACGATTATTGCTTGTTTACGGGTACCAGCCAGACTCAAGAAAACTGATGGCAGTAAACTAAATGTCCAGTTTCATCAATCATCGATCGGTGAAAGAGATGTTTGGATGGTTTAGCAACCCTGGCAAGCTACTCAATCTTTTGACTTGTGCCACATACTTTCTGATGTAAATAAACAAATTTCATGATAGTTGACTAAAATTAATGGCATGGTGCCATATTAAGATGTCAGCCTATTCGCAGTAAGTGAGAGTAGCTACACCAACATAAGACCAAATTGGCAAATACATGCTGCTTTTTCAATGCAAAGACTAAAAGCAATCCACAAATAAAATGAAAGGAGTAGATGATAAGTTTGAAGTCATAATGTCCATGAGACTTATCTTAGCTTGGAGAAAATAGCTATGACTACAAGAAGTTTAGAAAGTCGGTGTTTTGTTTCAAACTTCCGAAACAGACAAAAGTTGCACATGTGGTATTGGTTGATATGACCTCATTCATTCTCCAAGATAAAAGTTAGCTACCTTGTCATGATGATTCATGAGCAAAGGCACCATCAAAACACAGAACTCCCAACATTTAGGGATGGCTCAGGGTATCTGGACATGCCTGCCATGTCGAACTAAGGCCCAACTTTTAGTGGCAGGCTCCGCTTGTTAGCGACGCGTGGTTATTTCAACACACCCCACCTCCAACTTACCACGCTTATCTAAATCCATCTGTTGGATTCGCCGCACTGCTCCAAATTCCGTCGTGTCGTGGCCTCTCTACCTCTCTTCTCGTCCACCGCCCCTTTTAACCATTGCCACGACCACCGCTGGGAAGATATTGAGGCATGTTACGGAGGTGTCGGCTCGATTCGTGCCGGATTTGACAGGGCACGGTGATTCTAGGCCGAAGCCTCCGCCACTATGTCAAACGACTCCACCCACTGGGCGCGTGCCCAAGCCTGCGGAGCAGCGGCCGGGCTTTGAGGAGGCCCCGCGCAGCAGGCAAACAGGAACCCAAGGCCTCTGACGACAACATATTCATCATTCAGGGACAAAGCCAACATTAGGCTTGGAGGGGGCAAAATGGCTTTGGAATTCAAAGCATAATCATGTGTCTTAAGTTTATGGACAAAATCAGATTGTTGGGGGTGGCTTAGCCCTTACTCGTCCCCCTCTTCCTCCATGCATCGACTGGGAGGCGCTGCGAAAGTTTGAAGAGGACGAGGAGGATGTCAAACCGACGCCATGACCACCAGTCAAGCAGGGTCCTGACAATGACTCCAAATGGTTTGTCACAATGGAGGCTAAGCGCACGTCAGTAGATACCGCCGCAATTGTCCCTGACTCCTCTGCTGAAGATTAGTAGTTTAGAAGTAGTTGAATTTTAGTTAATATTCAAACTATGTTTAAATCTAGTTAAATTTGGCCTTCGTTTAAATTTTTGTGATGTTTTGAAAAAAGAAAATTGGACGGGGTGTCCGGATTTGCCGAATGGACAGCATATCGTTGGAGAGTCTTTCCATTTTTCAGGTTTTCCACAACTTATTTCCCAGCTGTCATGGGTCGATCACTCATTCCGAGCGACAGACAGTCGATGGGCGAGAGACCGTCGTCACCATGCAAACTCCAAAAGGCCCTGAGAGATTCCACACCTACGGTATAGCTGTTACGCGGCGGCTCTGGCTTTGGCCATTTCCGAGCGACAGACAGCTACGCTACACTCCTTACAACGGCGCCGGCGCGGCACGGTGCAGCAGCTAGCCTCGCCGCGCCGCTAATCCCAGTCACACTACATGTGGATCCCTCGTGACCGCCATGCCATTGCCATGAACGCACACGTAGCTCTAGATTCCTACCTCTGCCCCGCTCTATACGCTGTGCCGTGAAACTTGCAAAATCACAAAGTTAGTTCAGGATGGTGCTTGGAAGATCTCTCGCAAAAGTGGCAATTCTATACACCGACTAACATGATTTTGATAGATCGATTTCGGTGCCTACTTTATCTAGTAGTAGATCATATATTCCATGGGCGGGGAGTTCCTTCATCATGAGTTATTGAATCTTTGCTTCTTTTCTCCAACACCCAAGTACCACCACGTCTGTGGCTACGGACAAAAAGGAGAGGAAAAAACATTTTAATATATCATCATGAAGCCGAAATGCGATTCTGATGCTCCAAATTCTTGCTGAGATGCACCAATCGGCTTCCTATTTTACTTTGGTAACTGCCGAATCATATGCTGAAAAGGGCGATAGCTAGCTAGATCAAGGTGCTGGACTTTGACGAGTTTCACGAGTCTGGATATATTTTCTTATTAACCTTCATCCCATCGATATATATGTAGACTGATGGTACAAGAGAATATATGCAGATTTAACCAGTCAGTTACAAAACAGCATCTCTATAACCCTTCGTGATGGGTTAATATGTGCAATATTAAATAATTTGTCCGTTTTGAAAGTGCATGGAAAGTGTCTCTATGGAACCAGGTTCCCATTGCATGAAGTGTCATATAACCGCCCGTATATGGCGCCCTACACAAATCTGCATGCTAATCACAACGAAATTAGCGAAACTGCGAAGAAAGTACCGATGTCTCTCTTGTGAATAAAATCATGCATTCTGTCTCTGTCTCTTTCGACTTTCCAGTCTCCAATACTGCCTGATACAAATCATGGTTTTTTCCTTCTCTCGTTGCTGAATTCATAGTCATTGAAGTTCAAGTCAAAGGCGTTGAGCGCGTCCTCTACGTTGAGAAGAATTGCTTAATTAACATGCATCGGACTGCCGGAGGCGGATGGCAGTCCAGTCGTCAGATGTGATGTAAATCAACACAACAAGTATATATATCAACTTAGTTTAGTCCTTCAGAAGTTCTGATTTGAAAGGTTAACTAACAGGTTACTCAAAACGTCACGTCCTTGACCAAACCATATTCTATATGTTTACTCAGACATGAAATGCTCATTTTTTAACATAAAAAATGTTCATATTGCATACGTATTAGTGTAGTCCCAAAAAAGGCACGCATCATACTTACGCGTACTGATTTATAATTATATATATGCCGACAATTTTGATTTAACTTTGGCCGGAGAATAAAGACATGGCAAGATTTGAAGGTCGTTACGCAATTAAACTCCAAATGTTGGTAAAGTCAGACGGCTAATTCTTCTTTCACATGCATGCATCCATATCCGTATGCTACAACAAAACAAATCACAACGTCACCAGCCGTCATGAGTAATGATCGGGATAAGAATGTCAAAAAATAGACCAAGCAAGGTTCGTCATATGAACACACATATGTGACCCTTCTGTAAAAACAAAAAATGTGCCAATCTAATCACGCGGATAGACTACATTAATCATCGACGTCTGATCCGTTAGAAGAGACAAGGAAATCAATCGGCTCCAACATATTTGACTAGTTTCATAATAATGCTTTAGAGAATCTTTGAGAATGGTTTACACATTTTTCTCCCTTTTTCTCTTTCTAAATTAAATGAGAATACGGATCATTTGAGTTATAAATCATATGAATCTGTCCGCGCGCATGTCTTCTGACGTCCCACCCTGCATGCATTATAAAAACCTCGCAAATTTTGTCTGGTTCGTGACGCATATGAAACCGAAGTCCAAACCAACTGCACCTAACTATATATTTAGTCAAGTTTCTTTATTTTCTCCATCATTGGAGATTAAGTTCCTCAGTATTTGGTCGCGACATGCATGCTGCGTACGCGTTATTGTCTTGTGGAGCCAACAGAAAGTGTTAAAGTAATTAAGGTTGGTAAGTGCAAGCAGACATGTATCAGGGGTAGTGGTTGGTTTAAGTGTGCTTTTTGGGCTTGTTCTGTCGTTTGGTCGACAACAAAATGCCAAACTAAAGCGATGAAATCGGATCAGTTGTTGGAGATCAATCGATGCTACGCGGTTGAATCCTTTGCGTGTCAGAGTTTGTTGTCATCGTGTTCGCAAGACTGCCTCTATAATACTCCCTCCATCCCAAAATAAGTTTCTCAGATTTGCACAAAAATGAATGTATATATACATGTTTTATATTCATATACATCTATTTTTTGATAAACTTGAGACAATTATTTTAGACGGAGAGTGTATGCAAGTAAGACATGCTGATTAAGTCAATTCTCTAGTACAAGCCACAGTCCAAACATGCATGAAAATCAACAACAATTACATATTTCATACATTCCGTAAGTTATACATGTACTTAAAAATGTTGCTCCCTACTTGTCTAAACACAAGTGTTTTTTAAGGATACACTGTGGCAAGTGTATCATATTTCACATAAGAAGATGCCAAAACGATTGTACAATGCTAAAAGGCTACTCCGTCCGTTCCTAAATATAAAATGTTTTATGTGTTACACATGTTATTAAATACATATTAAAATGAGTAAACGTACACATGAAATATCTCTAGATACACTTGTGTGCATGTGAATATAAACAAAAGCTAAAATGGGAACAGAGGGAGTACGTAATACAAACATGATGCTACATGGTTTACAACACAACCCACACCAACAAAACGACAAGCACTTGAATTGTACCGTCTTCCGCCAGGCATAGTGAGGAGGCAATACACCGACCTTCAAGGCTCTCATGTCACGCCCCAAAGAATGGAACTTCACCACACCCACAAAATAAGTGCATAAGAGTCTGCGAGTGAACGGTTGGACCGAACCCGGCCAGAGGAGGCGTCGACCAAGAAGTGTCAATGACGGTTTACATATATAGTGCCATGAAGCCCATGCTCATAGCGGCGACCACTACGACTCCAGCTAGCGCACCGGGGACTCCACAAACCACCTAGGCATCACCCCGAAGCATGAAACGAAATAACGGTGGCTCGGTCTGAAAGTCGGATCTAGTTTTTCCCATTGCTCGAGGCAGATACCACGGGCGGCGCCATGACGAAGCCTCCAATGAGGTGACGGCACTCACGAGTGTTGCCGATGTCAGCTTCTCGCAAAGATTTTGCCCCGGTACTGCTATCAACCCCATCGCATATAGGACATGTGGCAAGGAGTCGCCTTTGGACTCGTCGTAGACAAGAAGCGAACCAGACGTGGCATTGGCGGAGTAGGAGATTATATCACAAAAAAGTACTTACATGACGATTAATTGTTGTATACTAAACTAGGTACTAGCTTCTTAATTACCTTCAAACATCATATTCCGCGAGCAGTCGTCATTGATATAGATTGGATTAAGGAAAAATCCAACCAAATGCACATATGTATGCACATGAGTCCTACGTGATTGATATCCATATGGGCCGAATTGATGATTGGTTTCTTTTGTCTTGTTCCATGCCTCCTGCCGTATGCACCTGCCGGTGGGGCCACGTACAGCCCACGGATGACGGACCGGACACTCCGAATCCATTCCGGCACGGATATGCCCGGGCGGCCGCCATCTCGCGCGGTCTCTATCCTGTCGGCTCGCCCTGTCCCGCCCGCGCCATGCACACCAGCGCGACGCTACGACGTGCGGCCGGTCTAGCTGGAACGACTTCCATGCACGGCAAGGGCGATCGAGCATGGCGCTCCACCCGTGCCGCCGGACGCCACAGAGGCGCGGCGGCGGTGGTTAGGCCGGGCGATGCGGATGTCTGTCTGCCGGTGTCATGCCGCTCTAGGCCATGCATGCACCCGTCTTGCGGTGTCCCATGCACGCGACGTTGGCTCTCATCTGATCCACCCGACTGCCCGATGGAACGCTAGGGCGGGTGTGATGGAGACGGTGCGGCCAAGTAATGTGGACGAGGCCGGCTGAGACGAACGAGTTGACGTGAAATGGCCGCGGGCCGGATGGATTGGACGCGAAATACACGTGATAGGTCGGTAGGATGCGTGGCCGCCGGCCGAGACGGCGAGGATGTCCGGTGGCCGGTGCTCCGGGCGCCGGCAGGCGTGCATGCAGTGGCGGAGCTAGAGCATTCAACACCATGGTGCATATGGGTGCCAAAGCAGATAAAATCCATCGTTTTAGGGGTGCACACATGATGAAAATGTACTGTTGTGCAAAGAAATTTTTGTCTACCCGGTGTCCTGTGCACCCGGGTACCTAGCTGTAGCTCCGCCGCTGCGTGCATGCAGCATGCATCCCGAGGCCGCTGGCCGAGACAGCGACGCCGTGACTCGCAGGCGAGGACGGTGCGCTGGATGGTAAGATCAGAATGCATTAGTGCACGCAGCATACTCCATTATTCTTCTATCGGCATGGCCGTATGGGAACGGCGCCTTCTGTTTCTCACTCCGTTTTCTCCCACTTTTCATGATTTACAGTATTACAGGACGATTTACCAGTCAAAGTCTTTGCGTATTCAATCTGCCAATCTGTTACCCAACCTTCGGAATCAGAACAGTTTTTCTTTTCTTTTTGAGGGTGGAACATCTCAAATAGTGGACATGACTATCAAAGAAACCAGAGTGCCACGTAGGCTCAAAGAGTGGACACACACGAGATTTCTCGATAGCCCATTACTCTATTTAGGGGAGGTCCTTTGCGTCGCCCGCAGGCACGCTTCATGCTAGCGCCGCCTGAAGGGCGCCTGCTATGGGCCGGCCCATACGGAGAGTTCTCTTTTCTCCTTTTTCCCATATGTTTTTGCTTGTTTCTCTATTTTTCTGTATATTTTATTTCCCTTAAATTGACTTGTTTCGATTTTTGAAAAGAAAACATTTGAAAATAAAATATTTTTTACTCTGAATTTTCGAAAAGTGGAACCATTTTAAAATTCTGAACCGTTTTTATTATTTTCAAAGTGGAAACATTTTTTAAAATAAACAATTTTCAAATTTGGAACCATTTTAAATTTGAAACCATAAAAAATTTGGAACCATTTTCAAAATCATAACCATTTTCAAAATGAACCATTTTAAATTCGAAACCATTTTTATATTTGGAACCATTTTCAAAATGGAACCATTTTAAATTTGGAACAAAATTTAAAATGGAACCATTTTCAAAAGTGAATAGTTTTCAAAATTAGAACTATTTTAAAAATCAGAACCATTTCAAAATCGGAACCATTTTGAAGTCCCGAACCATTATAAAAATGGAACCATTTTAAATTAGAAAACATTTTTTAATTCGAAACCATTTTAAAATGGAACTATTTTTAAAATCGGAACCATTTCAAAATGGAACTATTTTCAAAATCAGAACCATTTTATCAGGCCATGGCAGGGGCTGCCCATGCTCAAGGACGAGAAGGCGCGAGCGGTTTTTGATAATTTGGTACAAATCAGAGTGGGGAACGGCCAGAAGCTCCTGTTCTGGCGTGACCGATGGATCAACGGCAGTGCGGCGGCCACCATTGCACCTGTCGTTGTGGCGCGAGTCAGCACCAGAGCTCGCAACAGCAGGACGGTGGCGCAAGCGCTCGTGGACAACAGATGGACCATGGATGTCGAGGTGGAGGGCGAGGTCGAGTGGGGGGACAGGGAAACGCAGGAAATCCTCCAACTCTGGACGGCGATCGAAGGAGTGCTCTTAGATGAGCAGGTGGCAGATGAGTTCGTCTGGCCGTGGTGCAGATCAGGCGCGTACTCCCCGAAATCCACATACCATATGCTCGTCCAAGGGAGAACGAGGTTCAACCTAGCTTGGCCGATCTGGAAAAGCAGAGCGACGCCGAAAGCCAAACTGTTCGTGTGGCTAGCAGTACAGCATCGAATTTGGACATCTGATCGCAGGTTCAGGCACGGTTTGCAGGACCAAACCTCGGAGTGTTTTGTGTGTTTGCAGGAGGAGGATACCGCGGAGCATATTCTCGGGCAGTGCCTGTTTGCTAGACAAGTCTGGCACGAGTGTGCGGCGCGAGGTGGGGTGAACATCCAGCTCCCGGGCGGCGACATGTCGCTAGAAGAATGGTGGAGTGCGGAGCGAAGTAGACAGGCGGCAGGGAACAAGAAATCCTTCGACACCCTCGTTTGCACGGCCTGCTGGTACCTGTGGAAGAACAGGAATGCGTGGGCTTTCTCTAATGTGAGCAAGCAGTCCACGGTGGAGCAGCTAGTCTCTAAGATTTGTGATGAGTTTGTTCTTTGCTCTGTAGCGCGTAGGACAGGAGTTGGAGACCACAATGTACCGTGAGATGTTGCCATGAGGTGTAATAGGTCTGGAGTCTAAAACTAGTTTGTTCCCTTGTCCGCAAGGATCAACTAGTCTTGTAATTGTCTTTCTCTCCTTCTATATAAATAAGGCACGCACTCGCGTGCTCTCTAAAAAAAAATCAGAACCACTGTCAGCTCTCTCTAAGCAGTGGGTGCGGCTCGTGGGATGGCTTCAGTGTGCTCGACCAGCACATCTTGCACAACATCAAGCGTTGCAGGAAACCAATACGACTCTCCTCCCCGCTAATTGTGCGGCGGCAGATGGCAACGTCGTTTTTCAGAGCCGCTTTTTTGACACAAGGAACTCACCATGAATCCACTAATTGCTGCTGGATTGGTCGTAGGGCTTGCTTCTATTGGGCCTGGAGTTGGTCAAGGTACTGCTGCAGGACAAGTTGTAGAAAGTATTGCGAGACAGCCAGAAGCAGAAGGTAAAATACGAGGGACTCTATTACTTAGTCTGGTTTATGTGAAAGCTTTAACAATTTATGGACTAGTTGTGGCCGAAGTCGCCATGGAGGTGCACGAGCTCGTAGTGGCGCAGCAGAGGTCCTCCACCTATTCTACCTCGACTACGACAAACATATGTCGATGAAGAGCAAGCTCGCTGTCGTCTACCACTAGGGTTGATCACGTGGCAGTAAAAGCAAAGGTACATTTTTTTTGCATTGCACACACACATGCCACAAAAACAACGCCGTGCATGCCCAATGCACACTCTCGATCGAACACGGGTCAGGCAGCTCTAGGAAAGGACCAACTCTAAATTACTCCCTCCGTTCGGAAAAGGATGTCACAAAAATGAGCTATGGGAGTAGATGCAAAGAGTGAGGTTTCGGCTTTCGACACTCACTTTGCAAGAGACATTGAAGGATATGTTAGCCATTTATGAGATCTCAAGTGAGAACAGAGAAGAGACGAGAGAGAGAAACACGTCAAGAGCTTTCTAGAAGTATAAAAACTCGAAATTAACGAGGTCAATGCTCGGTCAAGAGCTAATAAAATAGAGTTAAACTTACTCATCGAAGATATCCTGATCATGACGGGCCACCTGAGCCTCATGGACCTGGTTGGAAATTTGTTAGATTGAAAAGAAGCGGAAGATGATCTCAAAGCGGTATCTTTTGATCAGTCGTTATTTGTATGAACTATGCGCCATTTGCGATCATTTTGATACTTTGATTCATGTCGGGATTGCCTAAATTGAATTGCCAAGTAATTATATTTTATTTGTTGTCAATTTGCATCTACATTTAGCTATCATATGACTAAAATGGCTAAAAATGGTGAAATATGTGGAAACCAGACATGCTAGTTGAACACTTGAACCAAACGGGAGACGCGGATGTCATGACCTAGACCTGTCGGATATAGGGCGGGTGCCTGCCCCCGGCGTCCAAACGGATCAAAATGGACATTTGTGTCCGAAAACGTTGTTCTTGTAAATTATGGCCAATACCAGGTATATAAGCAGTGATTTCAAATCCAGAGGTTAATCGTACTCTGGCAACTTTACGTAAGGCAGAGTTGGGTTTTTTGGGGTTGATAGTGGAAAAGTCGACAGATAAGGAGTTTCCCTAAACGGTGGCTAGAAATGTAAAACCAGAATCACAGAACCAGAAGAAATCTTTACAAAAACAAAATACACTTAAGGAGCCATTAGACATTGTTAGAAAATTACTACTAGTGGAAGAACATGGACTCATGTTCTTGACCATGTTCTACTCGTGAAGACCGCACGTTACAGGACCTGACAAAACTGAACATGGCCCTAGCCTGTTGTTAACTACGCACACATCCAGGGGCAGTTTTGGCCATGGCCATGCGCACTTAAAGAGCTAGGCCACATTGTTCAGTCAGAGCTACACGATTCACGCTCCGGTGCTCTTCGTCTTCAAGATCGAGCTAGGTTCCTCGTTTCTTGCAAGTCGGAGCAAGATGGCATTGCCCGCCATGGCTGGGTCAGTGCTACTGCTGCTGCTCTGTGCATCCTGCAGATTGGCGCTCGGAATCACCGACGGTAACGTCCCGATTTCATTTCGTTTCACTGTTCGGTTACACTGGCAGCTAGGTGATGTGTACAAGTTCGATGATTCGTGATTGTGTGGTGCGTCGATCTCAGGGCTGCTGGCGAACGGCAACTTCGAGCGCGGGCCACAGCCATCGGAGCTGCGGGGGACGCAGGTGGTGGGTGCGGCGTCGATCCCGTCGTGGCGGACGTCTGGGTTCGTGGAGTACATCCCGTCGGGGCGGAAGCAGGGGGACATGGTGCTGGTGGTGCCCGAGGGCGCCTACGCCGTGCGGCTGGGCAACGAGGCCTCCATCGCGCAGCGGCTCCGCGGCGCGGTCCCCGGCGCGCGCTACTCGCTCACCTTCAGCGCGGCGCGGACGTGCGCGCAGGCGGAGACGCTCAACGTGTCCGCGTCCGGCCAGGCCGGCGTGCTCGCCATGCAGACCATGTACAGCAGCAACGGCTGGGACTCGTACACCTGGGCCTGGGTGGCCAACGCCGACGAGGTCGAGGTTGTCATCCACAACCCCGGCGTCACCGAGGACCCCGCCTGCGGCCCCTCATCGACTCCGTCGCCATCAAGACCCTCACACCCCCTCGCCGCACCAACAGTAAGTGCTCCAACGTGCGCTCTGTCAATGCCCCTGCGCCGTGTAGTAATGAACACCAGTGGTTTGTGATTTTGCAGAGAACCTGGTGAAGAACGGTGATTTCGAGGAGGGGCCGTACATCATCCCTGAGACCACGAAGTGGGGGGTGCTGATCCCGTCGATGATGGTGGACGACCACTCGCCGCTGCCGGGGTGGATGGTGGAGTCGCTCAAGGCCGTCAAGTACATCGACAGCGACCACTTCGCGGTGCCGCGCGGGCGCCGGGCCGTGGAGCTGCTGGCGGGCAGGGAGAGCGCGATCGCGCAGGTGATCCGCACCGTGCCGGGGAAGCGGTACGCGCTGTCCTTCAGCGTCGGGGACGCCAGCAACGCCTGCCGCGGCTCGCTCATGGTGGAGGCCTACGCCGGCAGGGAGTCGGCCAAGGTGGCGTACGAGTCGGCGGGGAAGGGCGGCGCCGCCAAGCGCGCCGTGTTCCCGTTCCGCGCCGCGCCGTGTTCTTTAGCTCCTTCTACAGCACCAGGAGCGACGACATGAGCTCGCTCTGCGGGCCGGTGATCGACGACGTCGCCGTCGTCAGCGTGCGCCGAAGCGCGCCTAGATCGAAGGCTAGAGCTAGCTGACCCAGCGATCGGTCGAGAGCGTGCCGACGGCGTTGTTGTTGTGGCATCCGTGTGTGCAATCCACCGGTTGCTTTTACTGCCACGGTTAGATAATGTCTCACTACTTAGACACATAACTATTTTTTGAAATTATTTTTTTCAGATCGCTCGTCTCATGTGGTACTTAGAGCATCTCTACCACAGGCGAGTCTACTAGGGAGGCTTTAACAGGCTTCAGCCTGCCCTCCAAAATATCAAAAAAGAAATTTACTACTACTAATCTGGTCCTAGACTCCTAATACGTCCATTACCTCAGCCCATTGACTCGGACACTCAGCCCCAGCGGCCTAGCACACGGAATCTGACCATCCCATAGTACTGGATCTGGATGTATTAGTGTGTGTCTGTGTGAACTGTATGCTTTTGACCTAAAACATTGTAATAGTATATTTGTCTTTAAGTAATTTCATACCTTAGATAATGACTATTTTTTTAAAAAAACATTTAATTTACTCGTTGTTAACTTTGAGCCCACCCTCCAATTCATTCCTAGACTCGCCGTTGATCTCTACCATATACCCAAAAACGCCCTCAAGCAAGAAAATTCCGGTTGACATGGTGATTTAGCCATTTTTAAGATTGGAACAGGCACGGCATACTCGTCTAGGCCGGATATATCAACCGGAAAGGAAAATTCCGGTTGTGAGCAGCAAAAGCCCAAAATAAGTCTCGGGTTGGTGATTGGCTTATGCCCACCGCGAAGCTGCAATCCTGTGTATAACGAGAAACTGGTCCGAGGTACTTTGGACAGCTTCCTGCAATTAACCGAAGCGGCACATAAAGTACGTACACCCTCCCCAATTTTCCCGCGATTTGGACACGAAGAGCCCGCCACGGCATTTACGCTCAAAATTTCCATGTCGGCAAACCGGGAAACCTTTCTAGCGTGCTCTCGAGTGATGATTTTGCAAACCGGAAAATCTATTTCGAGGTACAATTTGTGTGTATCTGCTTGAGATGCTCTTGATCGCTCAACTACTCACTGGGTTTGGATGCTCCTCTACTCCCAAGGGGTTCATCTGTCATTCCTCACTGGCTCCGATCGACCATCATCACTATGAAATTTACCCTGCAGTGATCAATATACATCACTACTCGATCATAATTGTCTGATCTTCCACCATGTGAAAACTTTAACAAATCTGACGAGGTAACATGTTCGAGCATCACTGGTCTTGTCTGACATATGTCCAAGAACACATCTTGAACATACATTGAACTGTAAGCAGGAGGACTTAATTATCTTCTTGAATCTTGAGTGACTCGTCTTATTTTAGACATCAATCGTGCCACAGGTCGGCAAGCATGCATGCAGGAGGCCCATGCATGTGTGCCTCTTGGGTCCTCATGTGCCCGGAGCCCCGGAGCTGATCAAAGGGCCGGGGACAGATGCTGCGGCTTGGCATGTGCAGTTGCATGTTGATTCAGGGTAACCTCACACAAATTGGCAAGTGTCTGTGCTGGGCTCCTGCATGACCTGTTCTGGCCCCCGCGTAGATATTTCAAATGCTAGTTATGCAGATGCTCACACAGCATGTGTGAGGAAACTGCAAATGGCTCCCGATGTATAGGGAGCTCGTTTGTTGAAAAAATTGAGATCGACAATTTGGAGTTTCAAAAAATGGAAAAAAATCCCAGATGTAGCAAATGTCGAGATCTACAAGTGTGCAAAATTTATACTCATTCATTGTATTTTGTGCCGCACAAAAAAAAACAAATCGAAATTTTTTAAGTTTTTAAACCTTGTACTTTTCATCACGCAGATTCACTTATTTGTCTTTTTTTTTCAGAGCCCACAATACATCGTATTTCGATTTAAAAATTTACACACTTGTATATCATATCGTTATTTACAGCTAAGATTTTTCTCGATTTTTCAAAATTTTAGATGCCGTTTTCAAATTTTTTTCAAACAAACTCCTTGTAGCTAAATCGTATATTCTTCTTTCGAGGTGAAATGGAATTCGGATGATATACTTGTTTTTCTTCTCCTTGAAGATTGTAATATGAAAGACTTTGCGGTCCATCAAAAGACTCATGTAGATGAGTTAGATTCTACTATATTTGCAGGTGGGATCCATTTATCCTCTCTCCCTCTCCATGTGTGCTTCACTCTTATACATGATTGCCTCTTTTGTGTTCTTCTTCATGTACTCTCTCCTTTGGTTTTTATTTGGTTCCGTGGTGGGCATATGCTCATTGTGAAGCCTTCAAGGCACGGGAGTGAAGATAGCAGAAGATGGTAGGAGAACACAATAAGTGCCAATGCATAATCTGGGTATGTACCTACAGGGCATGCACGAAACAATAGGGAGCCCTGAAACTGAGGCCATGATGGATGAAACCATATCACCAAAAAACGATGGCTGGACAGGTATGGAGTAAACTCATGGTTTGGGGTCCCCGTGCTATGATAAGATCCGAAATTTCAAGTCCTCCTTATCTGAGTTTAGAGTTCGCCATGCTCACCGGAGATTACGCAGTTAGCAGATAAGCAAAACGCCGAGTAGAGGCAGGTTGCGTAGTTAATTAACTACTGTCTGTAACATCATATCATTATGCTACCAGATGCGTTTCTCAAAAACCAGGAAAAAGACATATAACTTAAAGTACAAGTCCAACAACGTGCAGTTACACGCTTCCATGGCCTCAGCAAGGTGGGGAAAGCTCGGAGTTTCAAGAGGTGGACGTCTCACTTCCACAGCTTCCGCAGGGACATATTCTTCTCATTATCCTTCTTCATCACCTTGGCAACCGCCATCTCGAAGTCCTCTTGCGTTACGTGCACCCTTCTCTCACGGAGAGCAAACATTCCAGCTTCGGTGCAGACCGCCTGAATAACATGGACAGAAACCAGAGTGAATAACTTCATATCAACACAAGGTGAAAAGAGCAGTGATGTTTGTGCATATCTCAGCCATGCACAAGGGAATATTGAAAAATAATTATGCGCTGATGCCACAAAAGTGATTCAACTGGTTTCAAACATCTTTTCATGCATCTGCAAATATGCAAGATGTTGCTAAGCCGTTATGCAGTCAGAACTTCAACAGACATAATTAGCTTTGTCGAGACAAATCAAATGTCACAATGCACTCAGCTTAGCACAATGTTAGGGCAGAAAACCTGAATCCCAAGTCAACAAACAGCACAATTAACACCACAGTTAACCAGCTACTTTAGACCCTCAAAATCCCAAATTAACCTGGTTTAATGTTAACCTAAATAGATGGAAATTGACAATGGACCCAATAAGGTAATCATGCAAGAAACTAGAGAAGTTCCAAAAATGTCTCAACAGGAGACTGCCAAGCGACCATGATTCTCAAAATTATAATGAGCAGGAAGTGTCAGGTGCAATATAAATTTTAGAAGAGATTCAAAAAATATATAATGTTCTCATAAGAAATGGCACTAAAACAGATCAAAGAGCCAGGAAAACTGAAACTTGATGCAGCAGAATATAATGTATAGACTAAACAAACCTTTAGCTCAGCTCCTGAAGCTCCGTTCATCTTTCCTGCGATCTTTTTCAGATCAATTCCACGCATCAAGTTCATTCTTCTTGAATGAATCTTCAAGATATCACCTCGTGACTGAAGGGCAAAGATTACACAGTCAGCATAAACTATCATTCAGAGTCAAAAAGTACTATAACTGTATATGCAGCACGTACATCCTCATTGGGATTCGGAAATTCTATCTTCCTGTCTATGCGGCCAGGCCTCAGAAGGGCTTGATCCAGAATGTCTATCCGGTTTGTTGCCATCAGAACCTGCAACAAACATATAAAGCACCATGATGATGTTACTCCATATGAATAATCAACACACGGGAACATCAGTTATGAAGTGAAGCATACCTTAATTTTGTTTGAAGCTTCAAAACCATCAAGTTGGTTAAGAAGCTCAAGCATGGTGCGTTGCACTTCACTATCACCGTTGCCAGATCCAGACTCCATTCTGGCAGATCCAATGGAGTCTATTTCATCCATGAATATAATGGATGGTGCATGCTCCCTACAATAAGTTAACCAAAATATTAGCCAACTTTAACAGAGAATGCAAGTAGAACTATATTTCACATCACAGACAAAAAAAAAGTGTATCCTTTTACTTAGCATACCTAGCCATAACAAAGAGTTCACGAACCATCCGGGAGCCCTCACCAATATACTTTTGAACCAACTCAGAACCAGATACTCTGATGAAGGTACAGTCAGTGTGATGAGCAACTGCACGAGCCAATAAGGTTTTTCCTGTGCCTGGTGGTCCATAAAGGAGAACACCCTACAAAAGAAAAGAGTAAATTATTCCTGCTGCATATAAAAACAAATCAATTAAGATACTCTTGTAACAAATACCAACCTTTGGCTGAGCAATTCCAAGGCTTTCAAATAACTCAGGATGTTTGATAGGAAGCTCAATGACCTGAAAATAAATTAATGAGTCAAATTTCAAATGTTATGCATCGACAAAGCATTCAAGTTCTACACAAACCTCTTTGATCTCCTTGATTTGTTGATCAAGACCTCCAATCATATCATACGTAGAATCTGGGACCTTCTCAACTTTCATAAGATTGACCAATGGATCAACTTTGCTTGGCAGGATCAAATGTAGCATATAGCTATCATTCCGAAGAGCAACTCTTGTCGAAGGTGTGATTTTATTAATATCGATGCTCTTATCAATATCTACGACATATTTGCCTTCTGGATGCACCTGAACAATTACATCTGAAAAAGTTAATAACCCTTTGATAGCCAAAAAAAATTGAACATCCGTTCAGAACGTCAATAAATCGAAAAAACGAGAAAAACATGTATAGAGCAGTCATTGCGACAATGAAAATATCACACATTTCATCACACAACGGCATTCAAACTATCACTGTTAGGTCTACAATATAACAAATCAGCACATCCCTCTTTCTCCCTATGTATGCAATGTTTCAACTTATTTGAAGAAGTAACTATCACTGTTAGGTCTAAAATATAAAGGAAGCAGAACATAACTCTTTATCCCTATGTATGTGATGTTTCAACTTATTTGAATAAGTTACTATCACTGTTAGGTCTAAATATAACGGAAGCAGCCCATCACCCTTTCTCACTATGTATATGCAACGCTTCAACTTATTTGAATAAGTGATATGAGCCAAATAATAAAGGGTAGACTAGTGCAGATAGACAAGTGTCGATAGGAGAAGACGAAGTGTAAAAGAAGAAATCAATTTACCTTGACTAGAACCTTTGATTTGCCCATGACCTTCACTACCTCACCAACATAAGAGCCAGGTTCTTGAAGCAGCTGTAGCTCTTCCCTGAGCGCTCTAACTGCAAAACAAAATTTCCAGACAAATTTAGAGGCAAGTACTAAGCGACTATAGCACATGCAAAAAAAATCGTCACTCCGGGTAACTTGAATGCTTAATAGGCGTTATAGGCATGATTATGGTACAAGTAATATCCATGTACTGCTATACATCACCATGAAGAGAAAACTTGGGGCAACAGGGAGAACGCAGATTAGTTTCACAGTCCCAATGCTCAAGAATATCCATGTTTTGGACTAATGGTAGCAAAATTATGTGTCGGAGTAACAAAAACATAACTCTCTCATAAAGAAAGCGACATCCAATGATACTCCCTCCGATCCAATATTGATTGTCGCTGAATCGGATGTATCACAATAAATATGGATCAGAGGGTGTAATGGATGTCCTCAGAAAAATCTAGCCATCAAAAATAAAGATTGAAGGTAGAAGGTAGGGTAAGGTAATCAGTGTTTCCTCCCAACCTAGCTAGTTCGTGCAACAGAACAATATCATTAGAGAAATACGGCAACACCATTCAAACCCAATCAGTTAGCCAACAACAGAAGGTATGCACACCGTATGAACAATTCACTGCACGGTTTTTATACAAGCAAAGCTAAATATTAACTGACAATTAACAGGGCATCCTCCAATCTAGATTACTAACAAAAGAAGAACAAATTTGACAGGGGTTCTAACAATTAGCACAAGCTGCACAACCAATCCCCGTTTGCACAACGACGACACCTGAAATCGCACGCTTTGCCACTACTCGAGCACTGAGTAAGCTAGGGTTCCACTGACCGACGCGATCCAGCAGTCGACGCCAGAGACCGCTACCGCTAGGGTTTAGTTTAGGGGGAGCGCGCGCGCTAGGTGAAGGATCGGGCAGGCAGTAAGGTCGTCGCTCACCTCGGGAGTTGAGGTCGTTGCGCTGGGCCTCGAGGCGGTTGAGGTTGTGGGTCTTGGTCCGGATCTGCAGCTGCAGATCGTGGATGTGCTGCAGGTAGTACTGCCGCAGACCCTCCCCCCCGCCGCGCGCGCCCCTGGCCGCCGCCTCGTCGCCGGACGCGGCCGGCGGGGGCGGCTTCGAGATGTCCATCGCCACCGTCGCCATCTCCTCCGGCTCGGGAGCTGGGTCCTTCTGTTTGGTTTGGTGGTCTACTTGAGGTGGAGGAAAGCTTTGGTTCCTCGGCCTTCTTCTTGCGCAGGAAGATGATCTCGGCCCGGTTGCTTGTTGGGTTGGGTTGGGTTCCTGCTGGGCTTGTCTACGACTATATGTGCTCGATCTTATAGCCGGTCGACCCGGTTTGGGCGAGGACGGGAAGCCGAGTCGGTGAAGGTGTATGGATGGACCCGAGCCCGTGACAGGTGCTATCTCACTGTGGTGGCTGGTTCTTCTCTCTTTTTTTACTACAGTTTATAAAGCATACACAGAATTCTTAAAAAATTAAATTTGATCGAGAAAATAAGAGTAACCGGTTGTGATAGAAAAAAAAAACAAATCCTCTTATAGCTCATCATTTATTTGAATTTTTTTTGGAAAAGTTAAATATGACAGAGGAGAAAAAATAATAGTGGCCTGGTTACGAGAATCTACCATTCTACACAATGGTTAGCCGTACAATTATGGTCCTAATGGAAATAAACATATACTCCCTCCGTTCCAAATTAGTTGTCTTCCATTTGCCAAAAAGTGGATGTATCTATACTTGTAACATGTCTAGATACATCCACTTTTTGGCAAATGGAAGACAACTAATTTGGAACGGAGGGAGTACCTATTTACAAAGAAAAATCCTAAGGTAGGTCACAAATTGGGGGAATCGTCGGCATTGCACGAGTAGTGAAAATGTAAGAAAGGATACTAAATCTCGTCGTTAACTAACTTCAGAATAAACGAAGGACTCAAAATTAAAGAAATTTAGTATGGGAATAACCTTTTTTACAAAATGCGTCAAACTAGTAGAGTATATCCTTAGGATAAGGAAGAAGAAAAACGAGTCACGAAAACTCGCAAGGAAAATTCCAACCAATTGTTTACTCAAGTTTGATTGAGTTTTCAAACCACAAAACCTGTAAATATGTACGGTCTGAGAGCACAAAAAAGTATACCATAGGATTCATATTCAATAATGGTTATCAAGGATATAGTTTTCTAACATATAGTTTTGTTGTTGATCAAACAAACTGTTTTGTTAAACTATGTGCATGCCTTACAAATTCTACCTGAGGGAGTAATATAAGTTCGTTCTTCTCATTGGCAACTAAAATGAAAGCGTATGATCGTGTTGACTGGGCCTTTCTCGAAGATACTTTGAGGAAAATTGGGTTTCACGAACGATGGATTCAATGGATTATGGTATGTGTAAAAACAGTCAAATTCTCCGTCAGATTTAATGGGAAACTGCTTCAGAAATTTAGTCCCTCTAGAGGACTTCGACAAGGTGACCCCTTATCACCTTATCTATTCCTCTTTGTTGCGGATGACCTCTCTGCCCTGCTGCAAAACCAAATCGAAGAAGGCAACATCCAAGAACTGAAAATCTGCAGAAAGGCCCCGGGCATCTCGCACCTCCTTTTTGCAGATGATAGTCTCCTCTTCTTCAATGCAAACATTGACCAAGCCAACCGTATAAATGATATCCTCAGAAACTATGAAAAAGGATCGGGTCAGCTTCTAAGCCAAAGCAAATGTTCAATCATGATGGGGCAAAACTGCTCTGAGGAAGATGCAAAGGATGTAACTTCCATCCTTGGAGCTGCTAATATGAAACAAGATGACAAATACCTGGGACTTCCAATTCCTGATGGAAACCCTCTAGATGGAAAGCTGAAACCAACAAAGGACAAACTTGTCAAGAAGTGCAATGATTGGAATGAAAAATACATGTCAGGTGCTGCAAAAGAAACACTTGTTAAAGCGGTTCCTCAGGCAATTCCTAACCATGCCATGAGTGTCTTTAAGTTTTCTGCAGCAATGTGTGATGAAATCTCTCAAATCATAAGGAACTTCTGGTGGGGAGATGAAGAGGATGGCAGGAAAGTGCATTGGAAATCGTGGGATAAGATGACTGAACCTAAAAATATGGGTGGAATCGGTTTTAGAGACACACGTGTGTTCAACCAGGCCCTTTTGGCAAAACAGGCATGGCGCCTAATTGAGCACCCAGAGAGCCTATGTGCTAGATTACTAAAAGCCAAGTACTACCCAACTGGTGATCTAACAGACACGGTGTTTACCCAAAATGTCTCACCGTGCTGGCAAGGGATCACACATGGGCTTGAACTACTGAAAAAAGGGATTATGTGGAGAGTGGTCAATGGCAGAAAGATTAGGATGTGGAGAGACAACTGGCTCCCGAGGGGAAATCATAAATCTATTGGAAAGGCAAAGAAATCCAGAATGATCTGGGTCTCTGACTTAATCGATGGAAGCACAAACAAATGGAAAGAAGAAGTGATCCGTTCAAACTTCTACCCACCTGACGCTGAAGAAATCCTGCAAATTCCTATACCATCAAGATCTGGCGAAGATTTTATCTCTTGGACTCCCGAACGGAATGGTATCTTTACTGTGAAGAGTGCCTACAAACTGGGTATGCAACTTAAAAACCAAGATGATCAAACTGCTGGTAGTGGTAAACCGGATGGTAATAGAGACCTCTGGAAGCTAATCTGGAATGCAAATGTCCCCCCAAAAGTTAAAGTATTTGGGTGGAAGCTGGCGACGAGCTCTCTTGGTGTCCAAGCACATAGGTGTAGGAGAAACATGGACACTACTCCTAACTGCAAGATTTGTGGTGTGGAATCCGATACTGCTTACCATGCGATGTTTAATTGCACAAAAGCAAGAGCGTTGAGGCAGAGATTGAAGAAGGAATGGGCTATCCCATGCGAAGCAAATTTGAGGGAATCGGGGCCAGACTGGGTTCTGGTCATGCTAAGCCATTGCACGAAGGACATGAGAGCTAAGCTGTTGTTTCTTTGGTGGAGATCGTGGCACATGAGAAATAATATCCTTTTTGGGGATGGTAAATGCACGGTGGAGCAATCTGCCCTATTTCTACAATCCTACCTATGTTCTTTTGTGCAGGTCAACTTGCTGAAACAAGACATCGACCATAAGGGAAACGCATCCTACACCCTATTGGTGATGGTCTTCCTACCCCACCTAAGGAAGCGGCTGAGCCCTGGAATAATCCTACTGAAGGCTGGACGAAACTGAATGTCGACGCCAGCTACCTAATGGACCAAAACAGGGGTTCTTGGGGTGCTGTTCTTCGAGACTTTCAGGGAAACATCATCATTTCAGCGTGGGGGCAAATTCCCCATTGCCAATCAGCTGAAGTGGGCGAAGCCATTGCGTGCAGAGAAGGGTTAAAAACCATACTTCAATATGCAACGGAACCTGTAATTATTGAATGTGACAATGCGGCTGTGGTGAAAGAACTCCAGAATCTCGAAAGGAGCAAATCCGAAATATCCCTGATCATTGATGAAGTGAAGGCCCTGATTGACAATTTCCCGGATTACAAATTCTGTAAGGTGAATAGATTGGCAAATGTTGTTGCCCATAATCTTGCTGCTTTGGGCTCTAGAGAGTTGTGTGATGGTGTTTTGTTGTGCTCGATCCCTCCCTGCGTGGTGGAATCGGGCCAACATGATTGTAATCGACTTTGTAAAACTTCTTTGATGGCTGAGTAATATACACAGAAAATTCAAAAAAAAAACTAAAATATCTCTGTTACATACAGAGTCATTACATTCTCACATTGTTAATCTGTCTCTTAGGAAGTGGCATCAACTTTTTTTAACTCTAATGTGTGTCTTTCTGCTGGTCCTACCTTCCATCATCTAATACCTTATTCACTATTGATGTTCTCTTACTCGATCTTGTTGATACCATGTATGGCGATAGATGGTGGGTTCATGTGCGTGGGACGCCCACCCGTTATATATAGTCTTCGTGGTGGAAAATATGTCAACAATATGTGTATATGTGTGTGTGCGCATGTAGAAATTGATGCACTAGTGGCAACTAGATTGAAAACTCCTTTTGTAGCCCTTTTTTTAATTAATATTTTTATGTTTACAAAAATTCTGAAAAAAAAATCATAGACATGGAAAATGAGGTACCCTAAGTGAAAGGACACGGATGTCGCCTAGAGGGGGGGTGAATAGGCGATTAAAATTCTTTGCGGTTTAGGCTTGAATAAATGCGGAATAAAACTGGCGTTTAATTTATCAAGCACGAAACCTAAACAAACTAGGTTAACCTATGTGCACCAACAACTTATGCTAAACAAGATAAGCAAATATGTGATAGCAAGATATATTACTTCAAGCTCGATGGCTATCACAAGTAAATAGCATAAGTAAGAAGCTCGGGTATAGAAATACCGAGGCACTTGGAGACGATGATTTATCCCGAAGTTCACTTCCCAATGGAAGCTACGTCTCCGTTGGAGCGGTGCGGAGTCACAAAGTGATCCCCGAATAGCCGTCAAATGGCACACCGTAATCTCCTTCGTGCCTCCACCAATGCGGAGTGCCACGAACCACTATGGGACACTTAAGGGTGGTCACCGAACCCGTACAAGGATGAGGCACACTCCACAACTTAATTGGAGGCTCTCACCGAATTCCCGCGGCTCCCAAAGCCACAAGAATCACAAGGTTGGGGCGCAACTCCACAACTTAATTGGAGGCTCCCAACAATCCCGCGAGCCACCAAAACTCCGAGATCAACAAGGACCGTCTAGGGCACTCCAAGTACCCAAGAGGACAAGCTCTACGGCACCCCAAGTACCCAAGAGGAACAAGCTTCTCAACTTCGATTTCCACGTATCACCGTGGAGAACTCAAACCGATGCAACCGATGCAATGGGCAAGAACACAAGAGGTGCTCAAAATCCTTCACTCTCAAATCCCACCAAAGCAACTAATGCTATTGGGGGGAGAAGAGAGGAAGAACAAAGAGGAACACCAAATTCCCCCAAGATCTAGATCCAAAAGCTTCCCCTCACTTAGAGGAGAGATTGATTGGTGGAATGGTAGATCTAGATCTCCTCTCTCTTTTCCCACTAAATGGAGGCAAGAATCATGGAGGAATAGAGAGATAGCAAAGCTCAACAAGGTCAACTATGGTGGCAAATTTCGAGCTCAAGAGTTGGGGTCTCCTTGGGGAAGAAGACCCCTTAAGTAGGTAGGTGAGAAATCTGCCCGCTGGCCAGTTTTCGCGCAGGGTCGGAAGTTCCGGACATTCACCCGGAACTTCTGGATATGTGAAAAATCTGCCCGTTGGCCAGTTTTTGCGCAGGGTCGGAAGTTCCGCACCACCGGAACTTCCGAGCCAACTTCCGAACGAACTTCCGCTTATGAAATGAAAACACCCGAGAGCAAAAATACTAAGCGGAACTTGTATCGGAACTTCACCCGGAACTTCCGATACTCGAAACTTCCGGGAAAACGAGCGGAACTTCCGCACCATGAAAAACAGGAAAACCTGAAATGCAATAACTTTCTCGTTCGAACTCCAAAACAGGTGAATCCAATTCTGTTGGAAAGGTAGCGACAAGAGCTTTACTACAAAAGGTAGCGACAAGAGCTTTACTACAGGTGAATCCAATTATGTTGGAAAGGTAGCGACAAGAGCTTTACTACAGGTGAACTCCAAAATGAAATATTAAGGTCACAAATATAGAGGGGATACCACACATGGGAAGGTGTGGACCCTATCTCGAAGGTGGACCGATAATATTTCCAACCTGAAAACGCAACAAGTTTTCCATACGAAATCCGTTTTTGGAGAACTTGGGCTTGTCATGAAGATCACAACAAGTACCAAAACCCAACAAGGAGAAAATCCAAATAAGAACCAAGAAAGATGATGAAGGCAAGTATGCAAAGGTTTGAGCTCTCTCCAACTGATACGCTAAAGCTCAATCGAGAGCCCCTCTTGATAGTACGGTATCTATCCTATAACCCTATCATACCTTTGCCTTGCGCATACCACTTGAGCTAGATGACGTCGATCTTGATCTCTTCAAGTGGACCACCTTTCTTGATTGCGCTTCGCTTGGTGAAGACTGATGTCTACGCACGCTTCTATTCTTGTAGACAGTGTTGGGCCTCCAAGAGCAGAGGTTTGTAGAACAGCAGCAAGTTTCCCTTAAGTGAATCACCCAAGGTTTATCGAACTCAGGGAGGTAGAGGTCAAAGATATCCCTCTCAAGCAACCCTGCAATTAAGATACAAGAAGTCTCTTGTGTCCCCAACACACCCAATACACTTGTCAGATGTATAGGTGCACTAGTTCGGCGAAGAGATAGTGAAATACAAGTAATATGGATGATTATAAGTAGTAATTGCAATCTGAATAAAAATGGCAGCAAGCAAACATGTAGCAGAACTTGATGTAAACGGTGTTTCAATGCTTAGAAACAAGGCCTAGGGATCATACTTTCACTAGTGGACACTCTCAACAATGATCTCATAACTGAATAAATAAAAGCTACTCTTAAACACTCTCTTGTTGGATAACAAACACCATTCATTGTGTAGGGCTACAAAAGCACACCTCAAGCCGGAGTAAACAAGCGCCACAACGTCATAAAGGATCACACACGGTGCACACACTGTCACCTTTACACCGTGGAGAGTACCGGAGTTCATATTAAAGTAACCTCTAGAGTGCATAATAGATAAAGAGTAACATCTACATATTCAACTAGATTAGCACAACTGAACACAAGTAAATACTACTCGGGATTATTCTCCTTCTTGATGAAGCAAGAGTACTATGCGTAGGGCTGCAAAAGCACACCTCAAAGTCTGAGTAAACAAACACCACAATTCCCAAGAATAAGCCATGATATGTCTAAATTATTCATAGAGTCACACAAGTACCCACACTGTCACCTTGATACCGTGTTGTCACAATGACTCCAGAAACTAGACAAAATCACTTGAGTAGCATAAACATTATTAATGTATTCAGCGATACTAGCAATACACATGATACATAAAGATCACACCATGGGAGAGAGAGATGAACCACATAGCTACCGGTAGAGCCCTCAGCCTCGGGGGAGAACTACTCCCTCCTCATCATGGGAGTCAGCAGCGGCGATGAAGATGGCGGTGGAGTCGATGGAGATGACTCCGGGGGCAATTCCCCGTCCCGGCGGCGTGCCGGAACAGAGATTCTGTCCCCCGAAACTTGTCGTCGATGGCGGCGGCGCTGCGGAACTCTTCGTGGAAATTGGCTTTTTTAGGGTTTTCGCGTCTGAGGCAATATATAGGCGAAGGGGCGGCGTCGGTGGAGTCCCGAGGGGCCCACACCATATGGCGGCGCGGCAGGAGGGGGCCGCGCCGCCAGGTGGTTTGGCCGCCTCCTGGCTCCTCTTCGTCTCTCCTTCGGACTCGTGTACGTGTTGGAAAAATAGGGACGTGGCCTTTTGTTTCGTGCAATTCCGAGAATATTCGCAGAAGTACTTTTCTGGAACCAAAAACAGCAGAAAACAGGGAACTGGCACTTGGCATCTTGTTAATAGGTTAGTCCCAGAAAATGCATAAAAGTGATATGAAGTGTATATAAAACATGTAGCAATTGGTATAATATAAGCATGGAACATCAGAAATTATGGATACGTTGGAGACGTATCAAGCATCCCCAAGCTTAGTTCTACTCGTCCTCGAGTAGGTAAAACGATAACAACAAATAATTTCTGAGGAGACATGCTTTCACACAATCTTGATCATAATATTGCAAGGCTCATGTCATGAATGAAGTGACTCAAAGCAATGGTCTATAGTTTGCTAACAGTAGATAAAGAGTAAACAATGAATCATATAAGCAAAAACTTTTCATGAATAGTACTTTCAAGACAAGCATCAAAAAGTTTTGCATAAGAGGTAACTCATAAAGCAATAGATTCAAAGTAAAAGGCATTGAAGCAACACAAAGGATGATTAAGTTTCAGCATTTGCTTTCAACTTGTAACATGTATATCTCATGGATAGTTGTCAACATAAAGCAATATAACAAGTGCAATAAGTAAACATGTAAGAATCAATGCACACAAAGTTGACACAAGTGTTTGCTTCTAAGATAGAAAGGAGTAGGTAAACTGACTCAACATAAAGTAAAAGATAGGCCCTTCGCAGAGGGAAGCAGGGATTAAATCATGTGCTAGAGCTTTTTAAGTTTTCGAAAGCATATAGAGAGCAAAATAAGTATTTGAGAGGTGTTTGTTGTTGTCAACGAATGGTAGTGGGCACTCTAACCCCCTTGTCAACCAGACTTTCAAGAGCGGCTCCCATGAAGGACGTTATCTCTACCAGCAAGGTAGATCATCCCTCTTCTCTTTTGTTTACACATGTATTTTAGTTTCTTTATAGTTGACACTCCTCCCAACCTTTGCTTACACAAGCCATGGCTAACCGAATCCTCGGGTGCCTTCCAACATTCACATACCATGGAGGAGTGTCTATTTGCAATTAAGTTGCTTACTGATAAATCAGGGCAAAACATGTGAAGAGAATTATTAATGAAAGTTGTAATTAATTGGGGCTGGGCACCCCGTTGCCAGCTCTTTTTGCAAATTATTGGATAAGCGGATGTATATGCCACTAGTCCATTGGTGAAAGTCTGTCAGAAGTAAATGACAAGATTGAAAGATAAAACACCACATACTTCCTCATGAGCTATAAAACATTGACACAAATAAGGAGTAATAAAGTTTTGAATAGTTTAAAGGTAGCACATGAAGTATTTACTTGGAATGGCAGGAAATACCACATAGTAGGTAGGTATGGTGGACACAAATGGCATGGGTTTTGGCTCAAGTTTGGATGCACGAGAAGCATTCCCTCTCAGTACAGAGTTTAGGCTAGCAAGGTTGTTTGAAGCAAACACAAGTATAAACCGGTACAGCAAGAATCACATAAAAACATATTGCAAGTATTATAAGACTCTACACTGTCTTCCTTGTTGCTCAAACATTTTACCAGAAAATATCTAGACCTTAGAGAGAACAAATATGCACCAAGTCTCAACAAGCTCTACGGTAGTTCTCCACTACTAGGCTTTAACTACATGATGCAAGAGCTTAAACATGATCTACTTGAGAGCTCAAAACAATTGCAAAGTATCAAATCGAAACAAGACAATGATCTACAAGAATGCATATGTCTTTTCCAATACCAACTACTACATGTAGCATTTTCTTTCTTCCAAACAAACACCAATCAATTTATTTAAACATAAACTCTCCAAATGATATATAATGCAAAGAGAGTATTTATAAACAACTAACAGCTCGAAGAGATGCATGAAAAACAGGAGCTAAAAGCACTGCAGTAGCTAGTTAAGAATACTCAACAAATATAAGTGAAGAACATGAGTATTCACATGAAAAAGCGGAGCGTGTCTCTCTCCCACACAAGGATTGCTAGGATCCGAATTTATTCAAACAAAAACAAAAATAAAAGCACACAGACGCTCCAAGTAAAGCGCATAAGATGTGAAAGAATTAAAATATAGTTTCACTAGAGATGACCTGATAAGTTGTTGATGAAGAAGGGGATGCCTTGGGCATCCCCAAGCTTAGACGCTTGAGTCTCTTGAATATGGGGATGAACCACGGGGGCATCCCCAAGCTTAGGCTTTTCACTCTTCTTGATCATAATATCACCCTTCTCTCTTGATCCTTGAAAACTTCCTTCACACCAAACTCGAAATAGTTCTCATTAGAGGGTTAGTGCATAATCAAAAATTCTCATATTCTGTAATGATACAATCATTCCCAAAGCTTCTGGACATTAGCTACAGCCACCAATGCTTTGTGGAGCAAAGAAATCCACAAACATCGTAAAAGAGCGAATGCAAAACAAAAGGCAGAATCTGTCAAAAACAGAACAGTCTGTGAAGACGAATTTTTTCGAGGCACTTAAGTTGCTCAGATGGATCTGGCCAAATTAATGAAAGTTGCGTACATATCTGAGGAAGATGCGTGATTTTTTAGAATTTTTCGAATTTTCTCAGGGAGAAAAGCTCAAATTCGTGACAGCTAAAAATCTGTTCTGCGCAGAAATCCAAATCTTGCATCAACTTTCAATAAGAACTTTACTTGGCACAACAATGCAATAAAATAAAGATACAAAGGAGTTGCTACAGAAGTAACAACACCTTGACTCAAAACAAAAAAAAAAAAAATAACAGAAAATAAAAACAATGGGTTGTCTCCCATAAGCGCTTTTCTTTAAAGCCTTTTAGCTAGGCATGAAATTTTGATATGCTCTCATATGTATAAGAGTTGAATATAAGAGAGCATCAAAAAGCAAATACCAAACACATTTAAGTCTAACCCACTTCCTATGCAAAGGAATCTTGTAAGAAAAAAATATGAAGCAAAGTGACTAGCATAGAAAGCAAAACAAGTGCAACTTCAAAAATTTCAACAAAAGAGAGGAGACTTGATATTATTGTGATATATGAATCCATGTCTCCCTCTCTCATAAAAACTTTCAGTAGCATCATTGATAAAATCCACAATATAACCATCACATGAAACATTCTTACCATGATCCATATGCACAAAAGTATCATTTTCCACACAAGAAAAGTTCTTCTCATTAATAACAATGGGGCAGGATCATCATAAAGAACTCGAACATGATAGACAAGTTGTATATTAAAGGGATGGTTTTGGGTAATCCTCCATAACTATGACAAGTTTCATGAGGATGACTGTAATTATAACCTATGTCATAGTATTCTTTATAATAATTATCAAAGACTGGAGGCATAGTATCATCATAAGCAATAGAATAGTCATCTTCCAAACTGTGTTCATTCGTAAACATATCATATTTTTAATAGAAGGAGATGTATCAACATATAATCAGTAGCAAAAGGATTTTCAAACACCTCATCCCCAAGCTTAGAGCTTTTCATATCATCATTGGAAGAAACATGGATAGTACTAATAGTATGGCAATCATTAATATCATCATTTTCAGAATTGGTACCCCAAAGATTTTCAATATCAAAAGTAGTTTCATTTTCCCAATCATGATCACTAATATAAGTAACAGGCATAGGTTCATCATCAAGTTCAGAATCATCGAATTCAGAATTATAAGTATCAATTGTAACAGGAGCAACAAGTTTGGGAGAAGATACCGTTTCCTCTCTCCTTTTACTCTTTCTTCTTCTCTTCTTTTTCTTCTTTTTTCTTTAGGAGGGAGAGGTTTGAAAGGAAGCTCCTCCACATAACCTGGTTTAGTATTAGAGACAATGGAAGAAACTTGGGGGGACTCCTCTCTTTCATTAATGAGAACAAAACACATATTAGTCCTGTCATACTTTGGTAAAGTCTCATCCTTTATAATATTTTGTATGTAGGTGTTAGCATGGCAATTATTAACACAATAGAGATAACATCCATGCAACACACTATTCATATCAAGATCACTCATATCTAACAAGGAAGTTTTTCTTGATAACTCTTCACACCCCAAAAATAATGTAAGTTCATCATGTTGATTAGGAGTGATCATGTTATCACAATACAAATTTGCAGTAATTGGATTCGAAAGGCTATTATCATGACCTGAACATTGAAAATTAAAATGACCCACTTCATAGCAAAGTTCACAAATAAAAGGATGGAGGTCACAAACTTTTTCACCAAGATCTCTTAGAGCCTTGTACCATGTTCTAGTTTTTTCATTCCTATGATAGATACAATATTCATCTTCGATTTGATTAATTCCACAAGGTCTATGCATTCCACAAAAATTAACATGCTTATAAGAAATAGTATTTTCAGAAGTTTGAGCATGTTTATTGCAATCATTAACAACAATTTCATTTTCCATGCAAGTGTCTTTGAAAGGTTCATGATACACGTCCCAATTTTCTTTAGGAACATTAATATGAGAAGCAAAGGTTCTAAAACAATCAACAATAATTTGAGAATCAAGACCATATTTAGCACTAAGCTCTTGAAAACTAGCAGTTTCAACGAAAGACTTAATGCAATCATATTCATAGTTTATACCTGATTCTTTACCTTTGTCATTCTCCCAATCCTCAGCATTGTTTTGAATTCTTTCAAGAAGATCCCATCTAGCTTCAACCTTCTTGCTTGTGAAAGAACCATGTGAACATGCATCTACATAATCCTTGTAATGACCTGAAAGCCTTGCATAAAAATTAGTAACAATTATTTCCTCAGAAAGCTCATGGTTAGGACATTTGAGTATTAATGTTTTCAGCCTTCCCCAAGCTTGAGCAATGCTTTCTCCATCATGAGGGTAAAAATTATAAATGTAATTCCTATCTAGATGCACTTCATGAAGAGGATAAAATTTAGAGTAAAAGAGAGATTCAAGCTGTTTCCAATTCGAAGGTTGTTCATCCAGCAGCCTATACCATTCCTTTGCTTTGTCCTTAAGTGACAATGGAAATAGTTTCCTCATGACATTTTCTCTTGATAAACCTGCAACCTTAAATAACTCACAAAGTTCTGTAAGTTTCGACAAGTGAGCACTTGGATGGATTGATCCATCCCCTGCATACTGATCATTCATAACCCTTTCAACAATTTTCATAGGTATTTTAAAAGAAATACTTTCAACAGGTGGATTTGGAATATCACAAACATCATTAGAATTATCACATATTGGAGACAAAGCATTATCAAGGCAAAATAATTCCTCCATAGCTGAGGAGCAAAAAAGATTATTTTCATATAAACTAGCTTCCCCAAGCTTAGGCTTTTCCACAGCCTTAGCAATAATGGTGTCCAAAGAATTTATACTAATAACATTACTACCACTATTATGCAAACAAGCCTCCATAGGTTTTTTAATTTTCTCTTCAAAAGCATCATGTCCTAATTCCATATAAAGTTCATAAAGATCTCTAATTTTTTTTTGTTTTCCATTAAGCCTAACTAGTGAAAATAAAAACAAGAACAAAAAGAAATAATTGCAGAATCTAAAGGAGATAACTTCGAGCACTCACACACTAGCAACAGTACTAGAAAATAGCTTAGTAGCCAGAGGATGTGAATACCTTTTACCTTACCTCCCCGGCAACGGCGCCAGAAAATAGCTTGATGTCTACGCACGCTTCTATTCTTGTAGACAGTGTTGGGCCTCCAAGAGCAGAGGTTTGTAGAACAGCAGCAAGTTTCCCTTAAGTGAATCACCCAAGGTTTATCGAACTCAGGGAGGTAGAGGTCAAAGATATCCCTCTCAAGCAACCCTGCAATTAATATACAAGAAGTCTCTTGTGTCCCCAACACACCCAATACACTTGTCAGATGTATAGTGCACTAGTTCGGCGAAGAGATAGTGAAATACAAGTAATATGGATGATTATAAGTAGTAATTGCAATCTGAATAAAAATGGCAGCAAGCAAACATGTAGCAGAACTTGATGTAAACGGTGTTTCAATGCTTAGAAACAAGGCCTAGGGATCATACTTTCACTAGTGGACACTCTCAACAATGATCTCATAACTGAATAAATAAAAGCTACTCTTAAACACTCTCTTGTTGGATAACAAACACCATTCATTGTGTAGGGCTACAAAAGCACACCTCAAGCCGGAGTAAACAAGCGCCACAACGTCATAAAGGAGTCACACACGGTGCACACACTGTCACCTTTACACCGTGGAGAGTACCGGAGTTCATATTAAAGTAACCTCTAGAGTGCATAATAGATAAAGAGTAACATCTACATATTCAACTAGATTAGCACAACTGAACACAAGTAAATACTACTCGGGATTATTCTCCTTCTTGATGAAGCAAGAGTACTATGCGTAGGGCTGCAAAAGCACACCTCAAAGTCTGAGTAAACAAACACCACAATTCCCAAGAATAAGCCATGAAATGTCTAAATTATTCATAGAGTCACACAAGTACCCACACTGTCACCTTGATACCGTGTTGTCACAATGACTCCAGAAACTAGACAAAATCACTTGAGTAGCATAAACATTATTAATGTATTCAGCGATACTAGCAATACACATGATACATAAAGATCACACCATGGGAGAGAGAGATGAACCACATAGCTACCGGTAGAGCCCTCAGCCTCGGGGGAGAACTACTCCCTCTCATCATGGGAGTCAGCAGCGGCGATGAAGATGGCGGTGGAGTCGATGGAGATGACTCCGGGGGCAATTCCCCGTCCCGGCGGCGTGCCGGAACAGAGATTCTGTCCCCCGAAACTTGTCGTCGATGGCGGCGGCGCTGCGGAACTCTTCGTGGAAATTGGCTCATTATTTTAGGGTTTTCGCGTCTGAGGCAATATATAGGCGAAGGGGCGGCGTCGGTGGAGTCCCGAGGGGCCACACCATATGGCGGCGCGGCAGGAGGTGGGCCCGCGCCGCCGGGTGGTTTGGCCGCCTCCTGGCTCCTCTTCGTCTCTCCTTCGGACTTCGTGTACGTGTTAGAAAAATAGGGACGTGGCCTTTTGTTTCGTGCAATTCCGAGAATATTCGCAGAAGTACTTTTCTGGAACCAAAAACAGCAGAAAACAGGGAACTGGCACTTCGGCATCTTGTTAATAGGTTAGTCCCAGAAAATGCATAAAAGTGATATGAAGTGTATATAAAACATGTAGCAATTGGTATAATATAAGCATGGAACATCAGAAATTATGGATACGTTGGAGACGTATCAAAGACTCAAACATTGCTCCCCCATACTCCACTATGGGAGAGCCTCTCTTAGGCACATCTTCACATGAACATTATCTCTAAATGGGTGGCAAGCTTCAAGCCTAGGATTTCTTCGAGATGCTCCTCTTGAACTTGCGCTTCTCAACATTGATGACGATCACCACTTGACGTCATCGATCATGGGCCATATGAAATCTTCATTTGATGCAAGCCCATAGAAAGATACCTAACCACACATAGAAATGCTACACACATATCATGGGTTAGTTCACAAAGCTATATGAACAATTGCTTACCATACCAAGAGATACATGATCCCACTTGGTACATCTTGTAGCTTTGTGTGTTGATCAATACTTGATCAACCTTGTATCTTTTCTTCTCTTTTCAATAGATGATGTCTTGAAGATAACCATGAATGATCACATAATTCTTTTCTTCAAGACATACTTGTAATATGCTCAACTCGATGATCTTGATACCAAATACTTCATTATATCAATATATTCATGACATCAACCTTGAATCCAACATATGGAGTTCAAGCATTTGCCTATGGACAAACACTACAAGAATAACTCAATGCAACCATTAGTCCATAGGAATTGTCATTAATTACCAAAACCACACATGGGGGCGCCATGCCCTTTCACTAAGCTTATGCAAATTTAAACTTGAAAAATATTGTTATCCGGCCTTTAAAAAAATAACAAATTTCTGACATATCTGGAAAAATCGAAATATGCATTGTTCATCACCTCATATCTGAAAATTTGTTATTTTACACAGGACAAAATGCACAATATTCCGCATTTATATTTTGCACACTGGTTTAAGTCATCATTATCTACTTTTAGGAATTTTTGCAGAAGTTTCTAAAGCTTTAAAGTGTGTTTTTCGAAATTAAATAAAAAACAGGCTACATGTAGCCTGTCACACAAAACACCTCTCTTCACCATCCTGCCTCCGGAGGCTATTCTATCTTCTTAGGCGAGCCAAAATGAAACAAAACGGAGAAAATGGAGGAAATGAAAATGAACAGAAGGCTAAGAGAAGGAAGAAGAGAAAATTGCCGACGAACGTCGAGACATGTGGAAATGGCATGGTTTTTCCATGTTTTTGCAGGTGTCAAAAATGGAGCGGACACATCGCATCATAAACCTCTGACCCGGCGGGACATGTGGAAATCACATGTTTTTTTCCATGTTTGTGATGAATCATACCTCCGACCGGCGGTCGTAAACCTAGTGGGCGAGGTCCAGCCTGGTAGCCTCCGTTGGTTTCTCGGCCGTCGATACACGGCCAAGTCGGTGGAGACGGTGCCGCGAAGAAATCTGACTGGATTGCCGCGGATTCCGGAGAGAGGTGGGCCGGAAGGGACGAGCACGCACCGGCAAGGACAGGATGGAGATGCAAGAGAGGGACTAAGGCAAGCGAGGGGGTGGGGGGGGGGGGGGGGGGGGGGGGGGGGAGTGTTTGTGTGGCTAGATGCTGGCGTGCCAGGGGGAGAACAAGAGGTCGACGCCATGGTCGTCCGCGTCGACACAAACCCGGCTGATTTGGGCCGGAAATGGGTCCGCACGAACAGCCCCGTGATGGGCAGTTTTAGACAGAAACAGACTAAACGAGTATGCGCTTTGGAGTTGCCCTAATGTGCGTCCACTTTGTTGGGCTTGCCTTTGACGTGCTCCACCCAGTGTTGCATTGCGAGCCGAGCGCCTGTGCGTGTAAGTTCTGTTCAGATTTCAGTGAGACATTTGGACCTTGCAAAATAAATTCGGACAGTGGAACCGTTCCTTCCTCAAAATCTCATGCCTACCACCGCTGTTTCATCAATTTTCATCGGAGTAGAAATTATTCACATTGTGACATTTACCATATACCAGATGAAATCTGAAATTCATCGGGAATTCACAGAGATGACATAACTCAACAGACGACAGGTGCGCAGGATACGATCGCCAGCATCAAGTCGTAACAAATCATAGTACATGGAAAAATAAATGCAACTCAGTTCCTCCGTTTGGGCTAAGATTCTAGATCAACATGGAACACCAGATGTTAAAAGCTGATCATCAATGGCATAAAGTGAACATCACCACCACGGCACCACCCCACCCTGTACCACATAAATGGAATCATCTAAATAAAATTAATCCCCCCAACAGATCACCCCAAACAAATTGCAAACAGTGGTAAGAATGTCCAGATGACAGTGCCGAGCAGGCAAAGTTATTCAGGCGACCACGACATTTGAAATCTTGGGAACTTCCACCGGGAATGTGTCGATCTCGTCCATCCAGGGGTTGTTCATCTCCTTCGCTGGTTCACCGACCGCAGCGCCTTCCAGACAGCGCTGTTGCACTTGAACCCTGAGCCGAACGCAATCTGCCAGATCCTGTCAGACCTCCTGATCCTCCCCTTGGCCTCGCTGTATGCCAGCTCGTACCAGAGGGAGCTGCTGGACGTGTTGCCGAAGCGGAAGAGAGTCATCCGGGACGGCTCCATGTGCCAGTCGGTGAGGTCCATGTTCTTTTCTATCTCATCAAGCACGGCGCGCCCACCAGCGTGGATGCAGAAGTGCTCGAATGCCAGCTTGAAGTCAGGAATGTATGGCTTGATCTTCATCTTGAACAGCTTCTTGCCAATCAACGTGGCCATGAACAGCAGCTGCTCCGAGAACGGCAACACAAGCGGGCCAAGCGTCGTGATGTTCGTCTTGAGCGCATCCCCGGCCACCGCCATGAGGTCCTTTGACAGCGCCACGCCGACCTTGCCGCTATCGTCCTCCTCTTGGGTGACGCAGCTGAAGCACTTGTCATCTGCACCCTTGTGAGTCCTCACGGTATGCACCAGCTCGTACTTGGACCTCCTCCTGTCTGACCTCTTGTTCGACAGCAGGATCGCAGCGCAACCCATCCGGAACAGGCAGTTCGACACGAGCATTGACTTGTTGTTCCCAAAATACCAGTTCAGAGTAATGTTCTCGGTGCTGACCACCATGGCATACGAGTTGGGATGCACCTGCAGCAAATCCTTGGCCAGATCTATGGAGAGGAGCCCAGCACTGCACCCCATTCCTCCCAGATTGTAGCTGATAATGTTCCCTCTGAGCTTGTAATGGTTCACCACCATGGCAGAGAGAGACGGCGTCGGGTTGAACAGGCTGCAGTTCACAACAAGAATCCCAATGTCCTTGGGCTTCCCCGGTCTTAGCGAGCATGAGGTCGATGGCGCCGAACATGCAGACCTGCGCCTCCTGGCGCGCCAGGTCCATGGAGGGTTGGGCGGAATGCTGACCAAGGCAGGAGGTATGTAGGTGTCCTCGCCGAGGCCCGAGCGCTCGAGGATCTTGCGCTGGAAGTCGAGGTTGGCGTCGGTGAAGTTCCCCGTGAGCTTGGAGCAGCGCATGAAGGTCTCGCGCGAGCAGCGGCGCTCGGGGCCCGGCTTGTAGCAGGCGAAGTCGACGAGGTACACCCGCGCGGGCGGGTGAGGACGTAGACGGTGGAGAGGAAGACGAGGAGCGTGGAGCAGGCGACGACGGAGAGGAGGTTGAAGCGGAGGTGCGTCCAGAGGTCGGCGACGTCGGCGGGCGAGAGCGTGGAGAGGTGGACGGCGATGAGCACGATGAGCGGGGTGAGCAGCAGGTACATCCCGTGCGTGATGAGGTGGTGGTACCCCAGCTTCACGTACTTGAGCCGCACGGATTGCAGGAAGTCCGGCAGCCGGCGCGGCGACGACGGCGCCGGCGAATCCGAGCGTCGTCCTCCGGCGGCCGGCGGCGTGCTGCCTTCCGTGGTCGACATGGCTGGCTCTGCAGATCGGAGAGGAAACGCGGATTTTGTGGGTCAGGAATAACGGCGGAGAAAAATTCAAAATGCGCGAGATCTGGGAGCTGAGATTTTTAACCCAGGGTTAAATCTGGATGGAGGAACGAATCTTTTCTTGTCCAGGCACGAATGCGCGGATCGAGATGCGTTTCGAGTTCATCGTAGAACGGCAATAATAAACTCAAAATTCAGGACAGGAAGAAAAACAAAATGATTCCGAGGCATACCACTCAAATGCGCCGGAGAAGGAAATCAGAGGAGGCCGCCGCGCACCGAAATCCTCCTCGGAGACGGCGCCGGACCCTGCGCCGCCGCCGCCTTGACACTCCTGTCCTCTCTCTCTCCTGACCTTGCGAGCCACACGGAAGAGGGAGTAGGCAGAGAGAGGGGAAGGAACCTTGGGTGGCATTTAATAGAGGGCACGAGGGGGAACAGCTGCGGGAATGTGCATTAAAATCGACGGACGGCCGGATGTGGGATCGGCGACTGGAGACTATTATTCCCATTTATTTTGTGTACCCATACCGCCGTTTGTTCCGCGTCCAAGTGGGCCGGCCACATGCTGCGCTGGGGTTGGTGGGCTGTGCGTGCGGTGTCGGGCGACAGCTGGGTGTGATTCGCTGCGTTCTGAGCTGGGGACGACGGAGAGAACGTGGTGGGAGCGATTGGGGTTTTTCCGGCGGAACGGCCGGCCCGGCCAGCGTTTCGTTTGAACGCGACCGTAACGACATCCCGGAATATTTAGTAGCTGATAAATAAATTATGATGAATTCGTAAACCCCAATGATATGAGTGGTCCTCTTTGCAGTTTTGGCAAGGCTTCAGGACAGCTCGCCACATGGTGTGTGCATGTAACAATGCTCGGTTGCTCCCTATTTTTTTCCAGCATACAGGTTTATTTTAGTAGTGTTGAAGTTTAAGGGCATGACAAGATGGTCTAATATTAACATTGCCAAGTAATGTAGATATAGCAATAAAATATTATGTAAAATAGGTTATTAGTCTTATCTCGAGTAGCCAGAATCACTAAATATATGACGTGAGACATTGTTGCTAAGATATCATAAGGCAAACATCTTTTTTGTTTATATTATCTCCATTCGGACTAAGCGATTATCCTACAGGGCGAGACAAACATATCAATAGTGTACATATTTAATTGCATTGTCTTAATTTTCTCAATTGCTTAGCTTTTTTGGTAAGCTTGTTTGCTACGACCAATTATACATGGTCTAGAGTGTTGAAATTTCCTCGATTTCTATACACTGTCACAATTGTATTTTTAAATTGTGACAAATTAATGAACGAGTGAAACATTTGACGGAACACATACAGGTGCACCTTCATATTGTTATTTCAATTCCGGTGGATAAATAGTGTAAAGCCAAAAGAGTCACATGATATAATCGAGTAGAATAGTGGGATGTCATTTCATTTCCTCTCCCTTTCTCTCCTCCCGGTCGTTGAGAGTTGAGTAATTTTCATGGCCCCTCCCCTCTTCTTCTTTGCTGGCATCGCCGGTCAAAGCGGGAGAGGGAGAGGTCGCCAGGCCTCCTCGTCCTCCTCTTTATATAAAAGGGTAGCTCGTAGCACGGGTTTGTTCTGCCAAAGAGGCATACTAGATCGAGCCGATTTTCCAAGGAGGATGGCGCAAGAGGGAGGTGGATCTAAGGGGTCATGCCCTGAATGACCCAAGTGTCGACGTGGGACACCACGTCGGTGTCGCCCCAAGTGGCTATGTTCCCACAGTGGCGCTGGTGTCTGGACCTTAAGGTCGTCTGCCTATGGCGGTGAAGACGGAGGGTCCGGTTGTTTTCTAAATTCTTTCCAGGTCTTGTTTGAAAAAATTGAAGGACTGTATTGTAATTTTGAACTCTCTTTGGGTCTATTGTAATCTTGTACACACCGGGTTTGACTAAGTGGTCATCTAAACCCTCCGGGTGTTTCCCGTTAAGAAAAATAATGTAGAAAGTAATTCGATCGGGCTGAATTTGTTTCGACGCATTATCTTGATAGTTCAGAGATGTGACACTTGGTCCTGATCAGCTTCATCCTTGACGGTTCCTCATCCTTTCCGAGCAAGGCTCGTGTCTCTTTCAATCTGACCGGAGCGGAGGCTTCTGTTTTGTCTTTGGAGTTCGGACGTGTAAAGTTTTGTTTGAACAAGCGGACGTGTAAAGTTCGTCGGCGCTTAACGACTCAACGGTGCAAGTCTCGGCAACCGGCAAATGGCGAAGCAGCTCACGGCTTTGGTCGCGCACGTTTCCTCGCGCCGCCGTTCTAGATGGCGAATCTTGCCCAGCTGCGAGCTAACGTGTAGCACTACTAGAATCGTTGACCGGACCGTAGTCGTGTAGTGAGGAGTGAGGGTACGCAGGAAACTTACAATCACGTGCACTTGATATGTTTTTTCTTTTCATTTTGAACATATGATATGTTTTGACTATTCATCAAGCAACGAAAAGTAACAAGTTGATTCTTTTGACGGGAGAAGAAGGGAACAGGTTTGGGATTCAAGGAGCAGAAGATTTCCAGGATAAGGTCGGAAGCTTTCCTGTAAACATCCACGGCCTCTTCAGATTGAAGTCCTTTATGGGGGAAAAACCATGACTTGAATTTTGTAGAAATGGCTAGTTTCTTCCCTTGTCGCGCTGGATCCTACTTAGTAATACTTAGCATATGTCAAATCAAATAGTGTCAAACTGAAACTAACAAAAACAAAGGTTTTATCATTATTAACAAGTCAAGATAAAAGAGAAGGGAAAAGACAGATTTTAAAACAAGTCCAAGTCAAAGAAATGCCCAAGCCGAAGGTAGGCAAGATGAGGAAAACCCAGTGGTGGATCTAGTGGGGTGCCATGACACCCTCTCTAAAATACAAAATATAATCTGGAATAATCTTATGTGTATAGCATGTAGAATTTTTTCCATTTACAAATCTTTGTAGCCACAACTCTGAAATAATGAATCAACACATTATTCTATGCTAACTGTTACCTACATAATCGCAAAAGAGAATTTTGTTTCAAGTTTGACACCCCCACCGATACGATTGTAGATCCGGCACTCAGAAAGCCCATACTAAAGTATGAATGTGACGGTCCAGTCTACCTACAAGTAGATGAATAGGGCCAGATATCGCCCGATCCTTTTGTCACATCTTTCTTGTTGGTTACTTGTGAATCGATTGGAAAAAACAAAATACTTGATTTTAATTCAATGTTGCAAATGAGTCAACCTATAATATTTGTGAATGGCTCAGATCCTGAAGTAGGTAACTAGAGCTAAAGCTAAAGAGGCGATGCTAACGAACATAATTGTTGGAAAAATTAAAAGAAAATAAACTTTTCATCCACGGTCTGTCCAATGGGATTTTGGGACTCGCAAGAACAACAATAAATATATTTTTACTAAACTTTTTTGCAAATAATCTCTTATTGTTTTGGCACAAATGAACCACATAATTGCAATTTTAATAAATATTAGTTGATGAATTTTGTTGTTGTGAGAATATCGATGAAATAATTTCTTATTGTTTTTTGGATAATTAAACCACATAATTGCATTTAATAAACATTTGTTTAGTATTAATCTATAATATATATACTATAATTTATATGTATTGATGGTAAAAATTTGCAAAGATATGATCTAACAAATATCTCAATAGAGCTTCTAGTGCATGAAGTAAGCATATTTGCAGAAACTAACATATGATGTTATAATCATCATTTATGGATATTGTTTAACAACTTAGGTACTTGATATTCTCATGGTCTATATATGTCTGTAGATGTTAAAACTTGTACGACAATACTATTAACCTTATGACGACGTGAATTATTTGGTTGGTATGTCCAACAACATTGTCTGCCAAAAAGGTGCTCTCATTGTTATCCTCATCCTTGTTACTTTAACGGAATCAACATGCAACCCATGAGCTAGTATTAGATGTGAGACAAGAGAACTTTCTCGTGTGTATATGTTGACACATGCTAATGAGTTTTTTTTGAATCTCACATTCAAGAACCTCCACGGATTTATAGCACATAAATATAAGTTTAATTATGAACGTGGAAATAACAATAAGATTTAATGTGGCCTCTAAGTCATATTTCAAACGGGCTCCCACTTCCATCAGAGTTAATAATTCTGCATAGTTTTCTAACACCAATGGAATTGCCGTGTTGCGCACGCTTTAGTCGTGGTACTCTTTGCATCACATCTGACACGTCCGAGAACTTGCATAGTTTCAAAAATCTCGTGTCCACCTTTTATTCTTGATATGGTGATACTTTTGTTCAATGTGCTTGGATATTTGGTGATACCTGGACTTCTTTGGCTGATGCACGACGTTAATACTATCACAACAGAGCTCCAGGGGTCCACTGAAGTTGGAACCACACCAAGCTTGGTGACAAAGTTATTAATCCAATAGCCCTTCTTCAAAGTTTCAGAAGATGCGACATATTCGCGTCCCTTGTAGAATCAAGTACATTGCTTACCAGTGAGTGTGAAAACATAGCCTTATTAGCCTTTGAAGTCGTCTAGATCAGTCATGAAGGTAGTATCAATATAACCCTCTTCATTTATCTTGATACATTCTTAGTCCCGTTAAGGTATTTCAGATATTTTTAATGATGTCCAATGTCCCGTTTTTGGATTAGCACAAAGAAAAATGTCTGGTCTTATACAAATCATAGCATAGATAACATATCTAATTCCCGAAGCAAATGTAAATGTCATGTGTACTCGCTCATAAGTGGTATGAACACTAACTCTTTCTAGGTACACTGCTATGTTACATTGGAGTAGGCCCTTCTTAGCATTTACTAGGATATAAAATGTGGCTTTTGTCACTCCTGAATTTGGTGGTAGAATGTTTTTTTGGCTTTACCAAATAAGATATACCGTGATAAACCATTGTGGTAGAACGGTCCACCACGGTTCACAAAATCCGTGAACGATGGCTGCGCATCAACCACGAAAAAACAATTGCGGTAGATCATATAAGGGACGTGCCGTTGTCACACCATCATCTCTTCTACCATGATACCAGACCCTTCTTACAGCCTGCTCAAAATAGGTGGGTCGGCCTATGAACGTTAATCGGCCTGACCGGTTAAAACCAAGTGCGTCGAAAACGTACTTGTCAACAGAATATTCGGATTGGAACTGTTATGTCGGCCCATCTCCACCGGGGCCTCTAATGTGTGTCCGGCACCCCAGTTGGGCCTCCTTTTGGGGTGCCGGACATATGTCCGGGCAACATTTAGAGGCCCACAGCGGTACTCCCCAAAGGCCACCCCCAAACGGCACAAAAATTTGAGCAAACTGTCGAAACACCTTGGGCGCACGAACGCGCCGGTTCGCCGCCGCGACGCTCCGTATTACGACGCTTCGTGTGATTGCAACGCCGCCGCGTCGATTCGGGTTGCGTTCGCACGCTTGGCACCAATATAACAATCCTCGCGGCGGCACCATCGATCTCATTCTTTTCGCTCACAACTCGCTCGCCATGTCGTCGCCTGAGAAGAAGGCGGTTGCTGCCCTATCAGGAGGAGAAGAAGGAGGCGTGCTGCCCGATCAGGAGGAGGAGAAGGAGGCGGTTATGGCGGTCGATCAGGAGGAGGAGAGGGAGGCCGTGCTGGTCGACGATCAGCATGCCGTGGTCGCCGCCGAACTAGCAGGAAGAGGACGCGGCGGAACAGGACGGCGAGCCCGCAACTCCATCCCCGGCACGCCATGCTTTCTCTCCCTGGGAAACGTTGGTCGCCGTGGCCGTCCCGTGCGGCAGGGGCATATGCAGGGACCGGCCGTTCCCAGGCCCAGAACGGAGTGACAGCGGGAACTCCTGACGCGACGTCGGCGGACGACGTGTGGGACACCGCGCTAAGGCTGAGTCCGATGACGACGAGTAATCATATTTAATATTAGTACGTGCATGCATTAATAAAGTTGAAAGTATAGGTTCTAACTTATACGACACAGTTCATATTCGGTTACAAAGTTTAAATTCGAATTAAACTTTAGAACATATCACTCTAGCGTGCCCCGCTGGCTGATTTGCTTTGATAGCCCATGCGTGCGCCACGAGGTCATTGTGCAGTCGGTTATGCGTAGCTTCACGCGAATTTTCCGAATTACGGCAACAAATTCACGATACGCCGTCGGCACGTAGGCTGTGGATTAGCCATAGGCCCCTGGATATCGAACTGCTCGCCGACCTGTTGCCTTCTTGTTAGGACGCTCGTCCTCAATGATCATGTTGTGCATGATGATACATGCATTCCTGATTGCATCCATTTCCTCTAGCGACCATGAGAGACAGGGTACCAGACAACAACCCACCTGGCCTGCAGCGCACAAAGCCCGCTCCACATTTTCGAACAGTCTCTTGTCTCTTTGCAAACTGGCAATTCTGGCTCGCCACAGGGTTGCGGATTGTCTCCACAAATGTAGCCCAACTGGGGTAGATGCGTCAGCAAGATAGTACCCCTTGCTGTACTCATGGCCGCCGATCACATAGTTGAATGGTGGAGCAAAGCCATCCACAACTCTCTTGAACACAGTGGAATTGTAGAGCACGTTGATGTCATTGGCGGCAACCGGCGGTGCCGAAGTAGGCATGTCATATCCAAAGTTCATGATCAGCACGGCTTCAAGTATAACTGCACTTCCCGTTATGCCCTGACTTGTACATCCCTGGCCATGGTAGGGGCCAGTTCTTCCAGTTCCAGTGCATGCAATCTATGCTTCAAGCATCCCTGGAAATCCTCTTGCTTCGCCTTGTGCCAAAATAGCGCCGTGTCTTCCTCATTTGGTGTTCCCAGATAGTACTCGCCGAACACCTTCACAACTGCCCTACAGAATCTGTAGGTGGCTTCGACGGCTGTGGACTCCGACATACGGAGATAGTCATTAAGAGCATCAGCGGGTAGCCCGTAAGCAAGGCACCGTTGGTCGCCGTGCATTTTTGAATAGACGAGAACCCAATCAAGTCGGTGCAGTCAAACTTCAGCTCAAAGTAGTCGTCGTAGTCCCGAACGCCGTGCAAGATCTTCCAAAACAACTTCCTGCTCATCCTATAGCGCCGGCGAAATTCATGAGGCAAGTTCGTCGGTTTCTCGGCAAAGTAGTCCTGGGAAACAGAGCGTGCCCAGTTGCTCTTTGCGGTTCTTGTTGGGCCGCCGCCCCTGCGATGATCCTCCAAATTTCGGCGCGCGTCTGCCTCGACAGCGGCATCTAGAGTATGGCCATCATCATCTCATTCTCCTCTGCGTCGGCCCACAAGAGCGGCATCCTCCGCCATCATTTCAAAAAACATGACCTCGTCGTCGCTGTCCATTGCATGTTTGACGAATCAACGAATCAGCCTATCAACCAATGGTCAAACAGTTGCGTGCGGGGCGGGAGGGAAGAGGAGGCGTACCCGGGCTCGAATAGATGCGCCGGCGCTAGACGAGGTCGGAGACCAGCGGCGCGAGATGGTCCCTAGCGCCGCGCCAAGCCCCCTAGGTGTGAATCAAGCAGGCGGCGACGAGAGTGGCGGCGATGGTGCGAATGCGGCGAGGAAAAAAAGGGAGGTGGTGGGGGGGGGGGGGGGGGGCGAATGATTCGGGGCCACGGGCGAGTCGTGTGTATGACGGCCGGTCCAGCGCTGTCAGGCCCATGGCCGAGGCGATGTCCGGCACCCAGGGGGCCTCCAAACTTGGAGACCCTATGGGCGTGCCGACACAAATCGCTCGGGACGAGCCTTTCGGGGGTGCCGCTGGTGGGCGTTTTCGGTATCGGACCCCCAAAGGGCCTTTGGGGTCAGTGGAGATGCTCTAAGCTGACACACACTGTGCCCTAAAAAAAACGAAACAAAACCGAAGGGAGAGATACAGTTCGACGACTGATGAAAGTGATGAGCACTGTGAGGACTACGGTCTCATCCCAACAGATACCCGGAAGAAGTTAACATCGGTTGCATTCTAGTTTTATAAAAGTTTTTGTTTAACATTTTTAGGATTATTACATGATTGTAGTAAACCTGTCAGGCTGCATCTTGCTCCACCTTGTCTCACTTTGATTGAAGCAATCGATCAGCTGTGCAAGCTTTTTTGTATGAATCGCCTCCTTCCTCCATGGCGAAACGAGCTTTCGCGCCGTGCTCCTTGGCTTTCCTCCTCCTCTGCTCCGCCTCGCCTCCGTCCATGATGCCAACACCGCGCGCGCGATGTCACACGCACACGCGGGGCCGCGTCATCGTCCAGGATCATCACCGGGTCGTGAGCCGATCGGAAGACCGACCCCGAGAACTCGACGGCTAGCTGCTCGTTCAGAAACTGGTTGCGAAGTGCGGCCACGTCACGACGGGACGCGTGCGCGATGGACTCCACCACGAGTTCCATCCACAATGCGTCACGAATCCCCCGACGGCGCGGTGTGATAGGATGGCGAGTGCGGCGCCCAGCCACGTACCACGAGACCGCGCCCCGCCGTGCGCGCCTCCAGGGCCTCCAGCCACACTCGCACCTCCGGCGGTGCCAACTCGACTCCTTCATCACCAGAGGAACGGCTTGCCGGAGTCCACGAGGCCGTGTCCAACCTCGAACATCTGCTTAGGAAGCTTCGCGGCTGACACTGCGAAGTTGACATACACGACGGAGTCGGGGATTTGCTCGTCCAGCCACGTGGGTGATCACGCTCTCGCTGACGCCGGGCTTGGTCGCCCCCGCGCGACTTCCTGTCCTTGGCATCCGGTTTTGCAGGCAGAACGGGCCAAGCGCCCACACCGGCTTGCCGAGACGGGCTCATAGCATGCGACGCAACTCTCCTTGCGAGTTCCAAGAAGGGAGTTAATGGCACCAGGGGTCACACAACTCGACACCAATGTGTACTTAAGTCACACTTCTCCAGAACGTGATTATTTGGTCACACACTCGACAAAGTGCGTGCGCACGCAGGTCACTGACCCCACTTGTCGTCGTTTTGGACGGTAAGTTTTCAGAAAACCCCCTGAAGTAATATTATTTTTTCCAACCATTTTGTAAAATTAATATTACTTCAGGGGGTTTTCTGAAAATTACCGTCCAAAACGGACTGACAAGTGGGTCAGTGACCTGCGTGCACGCACTTGTCGAGTTGTGGACCAAATAATCACGTTCTGGAGAAGTGTGACTTAAGTGCACATTGGTGTCGAGTTGTGTGACGCGGGTGCCATTAACTCTCCAGAAGGTGTTCACCACCGCGCCGTCCGCCGTGCGCATGGCTGCCATGGCCTCGTCCCGCAGCCATTCGCTCCCTGGATCGCAGAAACCAGCCGGGGGTTGTGTCCTTGTCACCTTCACGGACATCGGCATCCGGGCACCTCGTGCGTCTTCTTGTCGTCGGCCGCGCGGCTATCTGCTCGCGAAGCCCGTCCACGTCGGCCAGGAGGTCACAGTCCACCGATCGAGTAGAAGCACGGCGGCCCGTGGAAGAAACAACCGTGGGATGCCAAGGCTGCTGGCGACACCGGCCGTTCCACGAGTTACACCAGTCGTAGATGATGCAGCTCGGGCGCGGCACCAGCGAGCGCACGTAGGCTCGAACGGACCCGCGGACTACGGAGGGCGATGAAGAAGGTGGCGAACTGGGCGTTATCGGTGATCTTGTCGGCGTTCTGACAGTCCGGTGGCAGGCCGAAGTCGACCGGCGAGAATGAGAGCTCAACAATCTCCACAAGGTCCTTGGAGCGCGCTGACTGGTCGTCAGCGAGGCGCGCAGCCGCGCAACATTGAGCGCGTGGTCACGAGGCTCAAGCGCGCGCCGCGATATGCGAGGAGGCGCGCGAGGTCGACATGGGAATGAGGTGGCCGTGGCGCAGCCACAGGGACCAGGACGAAGTGCGGCGGCGACCTTGTCTGTGTCGGCTGCTGAGCCACATGTGTCTGAAGAACAAGTGTGTGACTGGAGGATGAGGAAGTGCGTCGTGAACCGTGACAGAGTTGCACTCAAATTATGGCCGCTGAAGGCTCCTATGAAAGTGTAAATTTATTTATTTTTGTTGACTAATTTGAAATATCAACTACCGTTGTTGTTTGTTTGTGTTTTTACAAAAAAGAACTCTGCTCGAGACAGATGACATGTGCACCCCAGCCGGCAGCCGCCAGGCTTGAAATCCCTACATCCTCTGCTCATCAAAGCTAGTAAGCCGCCCGAAGAAGACTAGGTCATCCACCGCTTCAAAGCCACCGAAAAAGACTATCATTTTGGTGAAATCCACTTTTTTAGAATTTCAAAAAGAATGTAAAAGTTTCACGAAAACCGTTTTTTTTGTGTTCACAAAGAAGTTTGACGAAAATCGGTATTTTTATTAACCTTTATAAAAAGAAAAAATGTCTCGTGAAAACCTTATCTTACACGAAACAATATCTAAAAATGTTGATTTCGTGAAACAACTTTGTGGACATAAGAAATGCTAAATCTATGCCCGACAGTTTTTTTTTTGTTTTTTTTATATTTTAATTTTCTTTAAAAATGTATTTTAAATAGAGTGTGTATTTTACCTGGGAGTGCAAAATACCCCTCCCTACTATATACTGGTCTCTTTGTGGCTACTTTCACATCAAAATAACCTTAAAGTATATATGCAAGTATAAACACAAACATGGATAAAAGAACAAATATCAATAAATACATTCGGGGTAACTCCAAATGGAGTGTTTGAGATAGATCAGAAATTAACAAACATAGCTTTCATCACAAACAAGAAAGTCTCAATATAATTTTACAAGAATAAACTACAAATTGTTTAGTACATGCCAAATAATTTATTTTGGACAGCAAGTAGAGACGTAACTTTCAAGCACTAGGGCTACTCTTGGCACATAAGCAAAAGAAATGGATCCACATGACGATATGCAGAAGTAATAACATCATTGACTCAAGAAAACAAAACAATAACAGAAAAAAATGTGTTCTCCCATAAGCGTTTGTTTTAATACCTTTGGCTAGGTATGATACTTTTATGATGCTCACACAAAGATAAAACATTTAAGGGGAGCGTCAAGAAGCATATATATAACACATTTACGCCTAACGCACTTCATATGCCTCGAGATTTTTGTAAGATCATAGATACGTTTTTGACCTATTAACCGTACATGCCTTGCAGTGGACTATCTTGTTGCACTCGAACCACTCCGACTGCAGGTTCAATGGCGGTCCTATGGGATGGTCTGAGAACGCGCGAGTCACCGGTGAATGCTTTACCTGCAGGGCCGAGCGCGTCCTGGTGCGGACATAATCCATGGCGGTGTGGGGCAGGCCCATTTCAGTTATTGTTTGCGAAAATGCCAAAGGTACAAACTGTGCATGCAGACTGAGCTTCTACGGATTTATGTGTCCATGTTCGATTCGTCCCCCACCTCCGACACCGTCTTGAATTATGC